>JAQQSZ010017015.1:0-10897 GCA_028646595.1 Phalanger gymnotis
TTCCCACTAACCTTCTCTGTTGTCTTTGGTGTTTGTGGGTTGAGAAGTCTGGTAACTGCCACAGCTCACTGATTCAGGGTGCTAGGGCCTGTTCCGCCCTAGTTGGTCCAGGCGAGGCCCATGCTGGGCTCTGCTCCACTCCCAGCATGGTGCGATAGACCTTACCCTGAGACCATCCAGGCTGTCTTGGGCTGGAGCCCTGCTTCCCTCTGCTATTTTGTGGGTTCTGCAGTTTTAGAATTTGTTCAGAGCCATTTTTATAGGTGTTTGGAGGGTCCTGGGCAAGAGCTTTAGGTAAGTCCCTGCTTTCTAGCTGCCATCTTGGGTCCGCCCCCTGAGGTTGTTTCTTTTTAACTTCAATTTCTTCCTTCAGTTCTATGAATCATCCCTGGCAGGGGAAGGACCAGCATATCAAGTGTCTCTATGCTCAGCCTCTTTCTGAGAGGTCTTCTCTTGCCAGAAAAATGTCTCCCTCTCCTATCTTTCTCTTTTCCCCTCTCCCACTTAACCTCTCCATCCCAGGCTGTAAATATAGATAATCATCAGCATAGAGGTGATAATTAAACCCATGTGAGTGAATGAGGTCATTGAGAGAAAGAAGAGAAGAGGGGCCAAGACAGAGCACTGGATGACTTACAGTTAGGGGGCTTGTTGTAGATGATGATCTAGCAAAAGAGACTGAGAAAGAACAGTTAAAACAGGTGGGAAGAAAATCAAGAGAGAGCAGTATCCTGAAAAGAAGAAACACTATGTGCTGGGCCCTCTGCTAAATGCTGAGAATACAAAAAGAAACAAGACAATCTTGGACCTCAATTTGCTTGTTTATATGCTAAAAGAGGAAGATGATACACAAAGGAGAGCTGGGTTAGAAAGGGGGAAGGGAGTTCCAGAGAATTCACACAGCTTCACAGTTTGCAAATGTCTGAGAACTGGGGTAACAGTATGGTTCTAGGTGAGATCAGATGAAAATTAACCTAGAGGAGCCCAGAGTCCTACGAGCAGCGTCTGCATTCCAGTGGTAGGAGGAGAAACAGGGCCATGGTTTGGAGAAGGCTCTATTATCAGAGCCCAGTGTTCCAGAGGCTATAATCATGTAGATCGTATGGCCCTTCCACCAACTCCTGGCAAATCCTGAGTCCACAAGACAAGCAGAGAATTCACAAAGGGTCAAAAGCCATACTGCTGTAGCCATAGCTCCTTTCTAGCCAGGAAGGTTATTAGATAGAAGAAACTGGGGGGAACAAAGTCCACTTACTACTCTAAGCCTTTACTTCTTATGCTTTTGACTACAATAGGATAAGAACTACAGGTGAAGCCCTGGGTAGGGAAGAGCTTTTTGAAATAATGCAGGCAGTGACAAGCTAGTTAATTCTCTGACGATTTGACAGGATGGGGGCTCAGATCTGTGAAAGTCCTCTGCATCTCTTCCAGTGATTAGGCCCAGTCAAAAACATCAACCTCAAGCCCCTTTTCTTTTTACTACCTGGGTCCTTCCTCCTACCTAACACTAAAAAATCCACCAAATAAAGATTCTCAATTTCCCCAAAGCTATTTTCAATATTTGGTTTGACAGTGTGAGTAGGGAATCACATAGGTAAGACAGCAGCTACCGAGGACAGAAATGTCTTTGGTGGTCTTTCCTGTTACTGCTGTGACTGACTCTCTACAGGTGTCCTGCCTGCTTCCCACCCTCTCTTGCCAAGAACTGTGGTCAGAGTTAGCCACCCAGATACATATGTAGTGTGGTTAAATAAGAGGGTGGCTACCTGCCAACATCCAGCTTGGACAAGAGGCAAAAGGCATCGGACATCACTGGGCTTTGTTCTCTGCTCTCTCCATTGCTACTCACAGGAAATCAGGGAATACAGAACTGGCAATAGTCCTACTTGAGTCTCCCCTTAGGCCCCAAGTGTGCCCCTTCTCCCCACATATTTAAAGCCCAGAATGATCTGAGGCTTGTCAAAAATGCTAAGGATAATAGAAATGATTTCTAGCTTTGTTGGAGGGCAAAGAAAATAAGCAAAGAGAAAACAGATGCCTGTTCAGAGTCGATAGGATAACGTTTAAAACTGCCAAGCAGGAAAATGTCCAAAGGAGGTGACCAGGATGATGGGGGGTCTCACATGTGAGGATGTGGTGAAAGAACTTGGCATGATTAGTCCAGGGAAGATAATGTTTGGGGGATGTGGAACATTTTACCCATCTTTAGCATTTCAAGAGCTATCCTACAGAGTAAGGATTAGACTTGTTCGACTTGTCCCCAGAAGGAAGAACTCGGATCTGTAACAGGCAGAAGTTGCAGAGAGGCAAATTTCAGCTTGGTATAACAGAAAACTTAAAAATTAAGAGTTATCCAAAAATAGGACTTTGGCAAATAGTGAGCTCCCCCCTTACTGAAGGTCTTCAAGCAGGAGGCCCAACAATCTCTTATTAAGGATGTTACAGAGGGATTCTACTCAGATCAATGGCCTCAGACCAAATGGCCTTTCTAGTCTACAGCTGTTACCTAAGTGAGGTTAAGAGTTTGCTCTTAGTCTCCATTTTATCTTGTTATCTTTAGCTCTACCCCAGGGTTGATTGTTACACATTCTTCCCAGTCTAGCCTCTCATTAGGTCTGACTCAGTAAAGCTGTGCACTTTTCCATCTCACACTCACCTAAAACAATCATTCTATGTATCTTCATTATTTCCAGGCTCTCTTGCCTATTTCCCATGGGCCTGAAAAGCCCAAACTTAACTCAGTGCCCATGTGCCATTTCAGTGAGTTAGCAGAACAGAGTCTGGAAGCCAGAACCTCTCCCTGTTCTGTATGAAGAGTCTTCCTGGGCCTGAAACATAACCTCTCTTTAGGAGGGTTAGCTCTGTCAAATAGGGGATCTGCTTTCTCAGAATCCTCCTGGAGAACATGCAGCCAAGAGCCAGGTCATAGTTTCTAGCCCAATTGAAATGAACTTTCCCTGAGGCTTCTTTGGATTTCCCTTGACTGAAGCCTTGCCTCTATTCCACAGGAAAAACTTCAATCTCTATTGCTGGGGGAATATTTTAAACACAAAGCTACAGGATGAAGAGTCCAAGAAAGGCCTCAGCTTGTCAGTGTTATCTAGTCATCAGCTAGCAGAGCTGATGGGGGAAAGAAGCCAGAAAATGAACAGCCTGTAACCATAAGGAGTCCAGAGCAAAAAGCCATGACAGAAATAGGTCCATTCCTCCGAGCAGAGGTTGGAGGAGAGATCAAGGAGCCAGTTCATCCACCTGAAACAGCCAGCCCCAGTTGCAGACACTAAGGACCAATCCAACTTACCCGATGTAATTAGTCCGAAGAGAGATCTCTAGCTCCCTCAGCACTTTGGTCGACTCTTGGACTCTCCTCCTGAACTTCTACAAACATCAAATTCTCAGTCATTCCCAGAGGACCTCACCCCAGTTTTATAAAACAAAAGCAATTCAGGACCACAGCTTAAGGTGATTCTTAAAGTATAACAGCATTTCAATTCCTCTCCCTTAGAGGCAGATCAATCCCCCCCCCGCCCCCAATACCACTCCCATTTCCAAATGAAAATGTTCTTTTAACTGCACAAGATTACTAAGGGTACAAAAACTAAAACCCAAAATTCCGCGTAAAAGGTACATCACCTTCCTAGTCACACTGGGGTCCAGGAAGCTCTGTAGTTTCTGGATATAAGTGTGTGGAGGATTCTTCACCTGAAATCGCTCCTGCAAGGGCAGCACACGAAACAACATAGTAATCATTGTGGGAATCAGTCCTCCCTGCATCACTCATTTTCCCCATTCTCTAGTCTTCTTCCTCTCCCCTTCTCATACCATATTTACCCTAAAACGTTGTTTCCCCTTCCCCGTCAATATGCCCCTTTATCCAACTGTTCGGGCTATTCCAGCAGAAAACCGTTTTAAAGCCTTTTTCTTCCTTAATCTCTAAAACTGAGGTGCCAAACCAAAAACATTAAGACATTTGTGTCTAGTACAGTTCTCTACACACGAAGGAGCTCAATCAATACTGCTGACTGACAACAGAGTTTGTATGAATTCCTAACACTTTCAAGGCCAGCCTCTATCTGAAGGATAGAGAAAAATAGGGCTTAGTGTACAAAGATCTCATCTCTTAAACCAGCCTTCCAGGCTCTGAAACCTGAGGGAGGATCCTGGTCTTCTTATTTTGAGGATCCAAAGAGGAAAATTCATATGATCAATCGATCTATCTCTCTTTATGTAGTACTTCAAGGCTTAGAAAGAGCTTTCCATACCACCTCCCTGTTCAGTAGGTTCTGGAGTATTGTTACCCCCTTTCTACAAGTCACTTATAAGTCATTTGTTCCAAGTCACCCACAGGTAGTAAATATCAGAGCCAGAATTTCTACCCAGGTCTCCTGATTCTTAGTGTTATGCTTAGAACACAGTGCTTCCTCATGCACATGTCAAAGTAATTCTAAATGACCATGGAGAAATAAAACCTCCTAGAAGGCAACTACAAAAATCATCTTACACTATTCAGTGCTAGTCAAATCTTTAACAACCTTGGATAAATTTAGGTTCCTTCACTATGAAATGTGAAAAACTGGGAAAGAACAATAAAGATAGACAAATTAGACAAAAAGGACTTATAACTATGAGAAATATGTAAAAGAACCAAGCCTCTTTGGACTAGAGATAATAGCATTGAGGAATAGCAATCTTCAGTAATGGAGGGAATCATGATCAGATCTTCTCCATATTTTTTCAGAGCAGAAGAAACGGATTTTTTAACCAAAGCAGAGGGTTGGATGTCATAAAGAATTTCTGGACTTGGAAGGTGCTAAGATACAGGGTCAGGATACTGACAGAACATAAAGACTATTCCCTATATCAGACAGGTTAACAATTAGGCCTAGCACAGGTTATAGATAATATTGCCTGGGGGCAAAATAAGGGATAAAAGATCATTTATAAGGTCCTGTCAATTTCAAGGAGTCAGTTAGGAGCCTAACCCTATTCCCCTACCTTGGGAAAGACTCAGGAGTTGGTTCTGACCCAGGAATTCCCTGAGTGCTCAGTGCTGTTGTTCTTTTAGCTGAAAAAGTCCAATCTGTCTAGAGTTGACTATACTCCCTGACTCCAATAAATTGCCTCCTAGGTCGCTGCTTTTCTGCAGAAATCAAGAAAAAACTGAAGTTATTGTGGAAACTGAAAAGCACATCTGCCACTTGGCTAGATCCCTATTGTAAGTGTCCTACCGGAACATGAATGATAAGCCCCAGAAGCTATATGCCTCAGGAATGGATTCCTCAAGGTTCTGGAGCAGCAAACCCCCCTAGCTGGCTCACATGACGCCCCTTTCCTCTCTCTGCTGTTTTTGCTGACCCCCGTACCTGATCACAGATGAGGTCCCACTTCTTCTCACTGTCATACTGTCTCAAGAGACGGGCCTTGTCTGGAGGCAGGTTCATGGAACTCTGAAAAAGAAAGAAACGAGTTGATGATTGTCAGGGGATGGTGACTGAATGGAAAATACATCATGTCACCTCTTTGCTGTTCCTGGGCCCCTTGACTTTGCCTCAATGTACTTTGGGAGATGGGAGAGAGACAAGTGGAAGAAGGTCTGTGAACTTGTCATTTTTCACTGGCACAGGGATGCCAGAATGGCGTGAAAATGAAAATGGCGAAATGGTGTATTAGAATGGCGAGGAAACACCCTCTATCAATGCAGCCTAACAGCTCTTCTCCAAGTCTTGAGTCTTGGAAAGTTGCCTGAGGGGGTTAGTGACTTGTCCCAGGTCAGACAACCAGAATGTAGCAGATAAAAGATTTATGACTCTAAGGCAGCCTTCTCTATCACACCATGCTGTCCACAAAGACACTTGGCTAACAAAAAAGAGGTCGACTCATCTAAGCTTCAAAGGCTAGAAAGGTCTGATGCACTGCCATCTACTTTCCCCCGTTTCCTATGGGGTCTTCTTGGTAGGTTTTAGGGGAGAAAAGGGAAAAGAGGCATGTGGAGTAAAACAATCTGACTAGCCCTGGGCTTCCAGAAATCTTACCAAGCCTAAGGACTTCTGTAAACTAACCTCTATCCCAGAAGTAACTCCAGTCTCTGAGTACTTCACTTTTGCCTATATTCCCTTGCTGTAGCCCATTTTGGGCTATTTCTGTTCCACATCAGACCCCCTCTGGTTGGAAGTCTTGTATGGCACTAGACATGCCTCAAGCGCCCTAACAGTTCTATTCTCCTTCAGCCTACAAGAAACTCTTAATTGTTATTTTCCTCAGCTAGGGGTTTCCTGTATCAATGAAATCATGGGTTCAGTCCCTATCCCATATTGATTGTTAACAGAATGCACATTTATTTTAATTTTATTAACCTGGCACCAACATTGTATTTGACCCAAGTTTTGTTGTCTCTATGTTATGGTTATCATTATTCTTTTAGTTCTCCTTTATTCATCCCTTTCACTTCTTACAAGTCTTTCCATGTTTCTCTGAATTCTTTATATTCATTATTCCTTGCAGACTAGTACAATCACATAGTACAATTTGTTCAGCCTTTCCCTAATGGTTGGACATACATTGCTATCACAAATAATGCTATTAATATTCTTGTATGTTTTGGTATTTATTACTGTCACTGATCTCCTTGAGACCCTAACTTTATTTTCCCTATATATTTATATTTAGGGAATCTCCAATTTTACAATCATTCCCATTACTACCAACCCAGCCTCTAAATTAGTTCTTGCCTACCTTGTTGTTGGATTAAACTTTGTAAAGTAAAGCTCCTATTATGTCACACTCATACTCAAAAACCTTCAATAGCTCTCCATTGCCTATCTCAGCAAGCCTCAAAACCCTCTTAAAATATGTCTCTAACCTATTTTTACCAAACTCCTCTCCCACTACATCCCTTCAAATATCTAATGTGACAGTCAAACAGAGCTATTTGCTATTCCCAAAAAAGCCTAACGCTTTCTCTCTAAAACTTTATCATGCTCTCCCTTCTACCCATCCTTCAAGGTTCATCTTAAATGATTTCTCCTTCATGAATGTGACCTTCCTCTGAACAAAATGTAACCTCTTCCTCTGAGCTCCCATAGCACTTCATTCGTACTTATGACACAACACTCTTGTCTTATACTGTATTTATTATATCTACCTGACAATACCAACACATTGTGACCTCCTCAAGGGCAAACCTACTTAACTTTGTATAACACATAGTTCCTGGCTGAGGGCCTTGAACATAGCAGGCGCTCCAATGCGCGCGCACACGCGCACACACACACACACACACACACAGCATACTCGCAATCACTGCACTGAAAAGTTTATCTGTATGTCAGCTGTTTGGGACTTAGAGAGCACAAGGACAGTATTATATGTGACAATTAGGGTATCAGAACAACTCATAAAATTCTTTTATTATAACCCATGGTACACCTCTGTGGAAGCATATTTTTAGAGTCCTTTTAATTCAATGGATGATATTAAGAAAAAAATTTTTCTCCAGCTTAACCTTTCCCAGACTTTTCCTTTTTGGAAAAAGAAGACTAGAAGGTCAGAACCAAAGGTCAAATCAAAACAAAACTAATGCCTCAGGAAAATGGATTAAAGGTGATAAAATGTAAAACAAAAAAGCACTTTTTGTCTAATTAAGGTCGTTGCATTCTCCATCCCATGAAGTCACTGAAGACAGGGTATTGGTCATAGGGAGGAAGCCCTTTCAGTCCTTAAGAACAGTAGGCTGGCAAGGAACTATGTAGTCTTAGCAGAAGATTAGGTGACGATAATTCTATTAGATGCAGTAGTATGTTACTTCCAAAGTTGTATTTTAATCTATCCATGCATGACCTTTTCTTTATTCAAAATTTCTGTAAATGTTACTTCAAATTGTCTTGTTGTAGAAAGACTTCCAAAAGCTTGGGGGACTATGTCGGTTTGGACCTTTTTCTCTCTAAGTTAGAGATGCTTCAATTTAGAATAATGAACTGTTTCTAGAAGACTGAACCTATAACACTGAATACAGTATCAATAATTTTTTTTCTTCAACACCTGAAATACATGTTTTACTAATAGTTCTATATAGCACTTACAGTTTGGAAAAGGAAAAATTTTTATATCTGGAAGATAGTATCTTTCCCCCTTACCATTCTGCCTCCCCCTCTTGGTAAGTGAGAGGGCTTAATAAGTTTTCTCCCTATTATATGTCTTACAGAGCCTGAATAGTTAAATAAAATTTCCAACTGAGTAAAACTGAGGAGAGGCTGGAAAATGGAAATAGAATGGGCAACTACCTACAAACTAATAACTCTTCAGATTAAGGACCAATGATAGAAGGATAAGGTTGGATAACAGAACAGATAGGATCAACAAAGAAGCCTGAAGTAATATGGGACCTTGTCATATGAAACCCAAAAATTAAAGCAGAATCCTTCAAGAATTAAGTTACCATTCCAGTATAGGCAGCAACTGATTTGATGCCAATAGAACCAAACAAATCAACACTAAAAACAGGAAATTCTGACCCAGGCTTCCGTATGATCCCAGAGAATTCTAGAACTGAAAAGACCTAAATGGAGAATGAGGTTTTCCTCTTCCAAATATATCACCAAAACAATAGAAGGGAGCGGCTGATAAAGAGGCATAATACCATAATGGTATGGGGGTTAGATGGGCAGAATGAGTAAAAAATAAAAAGCATTTTTATTGAATTTATTTATTTTTATTATATTTTATTTATTTTAGTGAAGTACTTTACAATAAAGATAGTCTCTGCCCTCAAGGAGCTTATATTCTTTTTTTTCCCCCTTTTTTCAAAAAAATTTTTTGAGAGTTTTTATTTTTAGTTTACAACATAATTTTGAGTTCCAGGTTTTCTTCCCCCTCTCCGCACCTCCCTCCCCAAGACAGCACAGAATCTGATATATCTATGTATAACACCCTAGTCAAGTTGTGAAGAAGAATCATGACCAATGGAATGAATCATGAGAAAGAGGAAACAGAACCAAAAAAAACCCCCCAAAAACAAAAAAAGAGGAAAAAAAAGGGGGGGGGAAGGCGAGCATAAAGTGTGCCTCAATCTGCATTCATGCTTCATAAATCTTTCTCTGGACGTATATAGCATTCTCCATCGTGAATCCTTTGGAGTTGTCTTTGCACCTTGTGTTGCTGAGAAGAGCAATGTCTATCAGGGTTAGTCATCACAGAATCCACATATCTGTGGTTGTGCAAAATGTTTTCCTGGCTCTGAAGGACCTTATACTCAATTAGGGGACACAACCCATAGGGAAATTCCAGTCAGGGAGGGGCATTTTGATCAGGAAAGTTACAGAGATGATGACTGGGGCCATAGATTGGGAACAGAATGACACACCTCATCCAGGAAAAATGGCAGAGTTGATTTGATAATTCATTACTCTAGACCTAGAGCAACTTGGGAAGGGAATAGTAAGAGCTGGAGAGGAGGGAGTGAAACTCGATCAGTCAATAAATAGAGTATTTATTGTATGCTTAATATGTGGAAGGCATTGTACTAAGAGCTCAGCTATGTAAAGGAAAGAAAAACGGTCTCTGCCCTCAAGAACCTCACATTCTAACGGGGAGACAACATGTAAGCAACTAGGTCCACATAAGAGACAGTAGACAGGAGGTAATCTCAGAGGTAATGCACTAGCAGTAGGGAAGAGTGGGAAAGCTTCCGTAGAAGGTAGAACAGGAACTGAATTGTGAAGGAAGTAAGAGAAACCAGGAGGCAGAGATAAAAAGTGAGAACATTCCAGGCATAAGGAATAACCAGTGAAAAAACACTGGCTGTGTCACGCGTGTGTGTGTGCCTACATACTTGTGTATGTGTGTGTGTGTGTAAGGAATAAAGTATAAGAAGGCTGGAAAGACAGGAAGGTAACAGGTTATGAAAGGCTTTAAATGCTAAAGAGAAGCATTTTCTATTATATTCTGAAGGGAAAAAAGGTACTGCTAGAGTTTACTGAATCAGGGCAGAAGAGAGAGGTGAGTTGTGGAGTGACATGGTCAGACCTGAGCTTCATTTTGGCAACTGAATGGAAAATGGACAGGAGTGGAGAGATTTGAGGTGGAGGGGGGACCAACCAGAAGGCTAGTACAATAGTGCAAAGAGGAGGTGATAAGGAAATGAATGAGAGTGGTAGCTATGAGCAAGAAAAGGGAATATGTGAGAGATGCTTTGAAACTGAAGATGATAAGACTTAGCCACAGACTAAGATTGTGGGATGAGTCAGAGTGAAGAGTCAAGGATGGCAGGGAGGCTGCAAGAATGGACAACTGGCCAGGAAGATGGTGGCTCCCTTGCAGCAGTAGGGAAATTCTGGAGAGGGATATGTTTGAGTGAAAGGTAAAGAATTCTGATTTTGGACGTGTTCAGTCTGAGATGTTGACGCCCCTGGTTTAGGAAATTATATTGCCCACATCGTAGTGGTGAGGTGGGGTGTGTCATTCTGGAGGAAGAATATCCTTAAGGCAAAGGGAGGGAATGTCAGCACTATAATTAGAGAAGTTCCATGGAAACATAGGGACCAAGTACAATATATTATGAACAACTACGCCTGGCCTGGCATCTCTATTAGCTGGGATACTTGAGAAGGATGGGTAGAGGAGTGAGCCGTTACTGCTGTCACTAAATAATTAGCCTGGCTTAGAAGTTTTAGATGGATTTGACAGAGAACTGTGGCATTATTTCTTAGTTTACCTTTTGCCCTGGTTCAAATTTGTTTGCATGCTAAACCAGAGAATATCTTAAGAATATCTAACCCTGGGGGGCGGAGCCAAGATGGCGGCTGGGAAGCAGTGACTGGCGTGAGCTCCCCACCAAGTCCCTCCAAAAACCTATAAAAAAATGGCTCTGAACCAATTCTAGAGCTGCAGAACCCACAAAATG
>JAQQSZ010017016.1:0-10897 GCA_028646595.1 Phalanger gymnotis
AAAGTGAAAAAATCTGATTAGCAAGACAGCACATGTGTGTACTAAAAATACCTGCTACAAGCATTATAAACTACAGGAAGAAAATAAAACGCCTCTGATTGCCCAATTCTAAACTGGGCATGTTCTAAACTTCTTCCAGCCACCATTCATAGCACATCTTACTTTATCTATAGAACAATATTTTGAATGAATTATTTTAACTGTAGATATGTCACTGGTAGTTAAAGGAAAATAAGAAGAAACACCCAGAAAAAGCCAAAATTGAAAATAGTAAGGCAAAGGATGGCATAAGAGGGATTTTTGTCAATCATTTCAAGCTTAAATAGCTTGTACCTCATTACTATAGAAAGGAACATAGAAGCTCTTAAAAATAAGAGATTTAAAACATTTTCAACTTACTTTTGTTTTCTCAGCTGATTTAGGTTGTTTTCCTTGAGGTTCAGAACTTTCAAAATCTTTGGATAATTCATCCACAAGTTTGGATTCACTCATAGGCTGCAATGCAAGAAGAAAATTATGTAATATAAAGTGACTGGTTTAAGCGAGTGAACAGGAATGGTCTTACTAGAATTAGTTTTCTTTTTTTGGCAATTCATTTGTCATCTACAAAACCAAGTTGCCCAAATCAAAAACACCTCAAACACCAAATCTAGAATCTTCTACACTCAGGAAAGCTGTCCTATCATAGCTTTTGTTGTTATTCAGCTGCTTCAGTTGTGTCTCACTCTTTGT
Organism: Phalanger gymnotis; assembly: GCA_028646595.1. NCBI lineage: Eukaryota > Metazoa > Chordata > Mammalia > Diprotodontia > Phalangeridae > Phalanger > Phalanger gymnotis. Next base: position 733 of record JAQQSZ010017016.1, read on the forward strand.
GACCCTGTTTGGGATTTTCTTGGCAAAGATACTAAAATGGTTTGCCGTGTCCTTCTGCAGCTCATGTTCCAGATGAGAAAACTGAGGCAAAGAGGGTTAAGTGACTTGCCCAGGGTCACACAAGTAGTAAGCATCTGAGGCCAGATTTAAACTCAGGAAGATGAGTCTCCCTGACTCTAGGCCTGGCACTCTATCCACTGCATTGCCTAGCTGCCTCCTAGAAACAAATACAATTGGCCTAATTGCTGTTACTCACAGACAACATTCTATATCCCATTTACAAGCCTTAACATAGGCTGCCTCTGATGCCTGGAATGTACCCTCTCATCTCAGCTCCATCTGTTAGGATTCTGTGCTCCCTTCAAAGCTCAGCTCGTGTGTCAGTTTTTACAAGAAGCCTTTCCTGATGCTCTACTCTGCCACCTCCCATCCCTGCCTGACCTACTACACGATATTTGCCTGGAATACACTTTGTACTTACTTATCTGTGTACTTTTTTTCACTTGATAGAGTATAAGATCTTAAGAGTGGGGATGTTGCTTTTGGCTTTGTATTTCCTGACACTTTGCATGGTGGCTGGCACATGGTTAGGGTTTAATCATTTGGCCGACTGACTAGTTAATTTCCACAAATTTACAGACATGGATACAAAGAAATATGAACAGACCTTTGAAAGTGATATAAAATGGAGTTTACCTAATCATAGGCAACATAGTTAGATTAGGTTAACAAAAGGTTAATAAAATGTTTAAAGCTCTGGAGATAATGATATAACCAAGTTCTCTCTGATAGGTCTCCACATTAAAGGTGAGAAGACCAACTGTGGATACCTGGCCCAATGCTGCCTTCATAACTGATGTGACATGTGGATGTCAAACTATACAGGTAATACCTGGGCTGCTGGGAATTCTCAAGTTATACTCAATAGTTCCATTGGGAAGAAAAAAAAGTATCAGTTTGAGAGTGTTCATTTCCTAACCTTGGGCTTTTCTTCAGGCTTTGGTAATAGAGGTTTCCCATCTTTATCCTGCAAATAAAATGAAAAATGGTTTTTGTTTTGTTATATTACCATACAATTTTGCCTTCTTTATTTAGACAGTTCGTGGCTAGAGGCAAGATTAATAGATGTGAGGGGGAGCAGGTTTTATTATACTGCAGATAATTCAAATTTCAAATAGACCAGTATAACAGAAAGCCATAGAAAAGAGGAAGTTTATGACACTGCAGCAAAATATAGTTTGTGCATATGCTGGTGGTACCCTAAAGATACCACCAGCAAACCCATGTGTAGAGGATTTCTACCATTCCTTTTTTTTTTAAATTAAACAGTGACTCTATTTAACAAGCCAATACAGATATCTACCTATAGTAGCAACTGAGTGGACAAGAGACTAGATGGTAAGAAAAAGAGAACAAATAGGATGGGGAGGGGACTCGAATTTATGCCATATGTAGATTGATTGAAGGAAATGGGGGTGTTTAGCCTGGAGAAGACATGATTTGAGAAGAATGGGAAGGTATGATAGATGTCTTCTATACAGACATTTGCAAAACATGGGAGATGTGGGACCTCAGACATAAGAAGAAAGGATCAAAGCCATTTAGGTTTACTGGTTTTATAAAGCCAACATTGATTTTAAAATTACCCTAACATAAACGGGTGGGCCAACTTCACATAAAACATAAGCAAATTCTTTTTTTGGGGGGCGGGGTGAGGCAATCAGGGTTAAGTGACTTGCCCAAGGTCACACAGCTAGTAAGTATCAAGTGTCTGAGGCTGAATTTGAACTCAGGTCCTCCTGACTCCAGGGCCAGTGCTCTCTCCATTGCTGCCCCAACATAAGTAAATTCTTTAGCAAGAATAGGTATTTATTTTCCATATAATGTCTATTTGAATTATCTCAAAAGGAAAATTTTAAATCAACTATAGAAATTTGCCTTTCCCCCTAGGCCAAGGATAGCGATTCTATCTTCTATCACAGGGCTGTTCAGTGACCCAATGAACCTCATCTTCTATGGAATGAAAAAAGAGCAATTCACAAATTTAGTACAGTAGTTAATGCCAGAATACTCTTAGACTCACAGGGCTGATATGTTACCTCGAAGAGCAGTTGTTAATATTCCTGAAAACCAATGTATAAGCAATCGCCATGAGACAAAATGTTTAGTAGCACACACATAATGGGGACGTGAATCTAATTGCGTATGGTACCCTCTGACGTTACCGTTGCTGGTTTTAACTGGTAGTCGGCTGGGAGGGTATCCTCACGCTCGCCACACTTCTTTAGTCTTTCTTCTCTGGATTTTGCCTGATGAATGAGTAGAAAACAAGTGGCTTGGCTATTTTAATATTACTCCTTTAGCCTGTTTAGTAAAACAAAATCCTAAACAAACGAGGCACTCAACACACATCAGTTGAATGAAGTCACATGCACTCCATGACTATTTCTATATTAATACATCAAAGGAGAAAGAAAACTTCTTCCAGAATGGTAGCGGCCTTCACAAAACTAGTCTTTAGCTCAGAATGCCCAGTGCCCGGCTGAGGTGAGCAGTTGAGCTCCACCTAAATTATCCAAAGGGGCACTGAATTTTTCAGAGAATTTCTATTGTTTGGTCTTAAAAAGAAATGAGCATTTAAGGATACAAAATTTTTAGATTTTCACATCTCTTGCATCCATCCCCTTCTCTCCACTAACACAGCCATCACCCTCGTTCAGTTCCTTCTCTCCTCTCACTCAGACTCAATAGCCTTCTAAATGATCTCCTTACCTCAGGTGGCTTCCCACTCATGCAGTAGCTGCCAAAGTAAACTGAAAATGCTTTGCAGCAACAACCCACAATATCGGAAAAACACTCTTGCTAAGGCTGCAAAATCGTCAACATCTCTCTCCACAGTTAAAATGCAGACGCCTCCATCTTTTCCTAACTATCACTTTCTACTGCTCATTGTTATGTCATGTTATTCGGTCATTTACCTGGGGGTCCACTTGAAATTTCTCTGAACCAAATTTCATGCTTGTTTTCAAGTTTAAGGGTTAGATTTATAAACATCCTTCTCAGTCACTGATTATGTAGCAACAAATTTCTAATTTTCTTTTCATTAAACTCTCTCAATTAAGAAATGAAGGATAATGTTATTAGCTCACTTTTAACCTCAGCCAAAAGAAAAGCTAAAACTAGACTTTTGAGAAGCAAAACAACGTAAGATTGTCGAACAGCAACATGTGCAATACCTCCTCGACTTCTTTGTAGGAACTTGTATCTATCTCAGGCTCAGCTTCTGGGGTGCCAAGTGTTGCAGAGAGATCATCTAGAGCTTGTTTGGAGGCTATCTCTGAATACAGCTATTATGAGAATAAGAGGAAAAAAGTCTTTAATTTATAAGCAAATGTTTATAAACGATAGTAGCACAATAGGAAAAACACTGGACTAGCAATCAGAGGAACCTATCTATTCTCTGCCATTTACTTCATCTGCGACCTCAGGTCAGTCTTGGCACCTCTTGGAGCCTCAGTTTCTTCATCTGTTTGTAAAACCAAGGGGTTGGATGACCCTACTTTCTGTGAAATAAACCTTAAAGCACTATTTTGTGGGATAGAGGGTGTCCAGGAGGGCACTTTACTGGACACTAAGCCAAACAACGGATGGGAAAAAAGCTTGGTGGACTGACTAACTGCCAATTGTGAGTCAGCAGTATGATGCAGCAGGAAAAAAAAAAGATAGTTCAACATTGGGCTGCATTAAGAAGGACATAGCTTCCAGGAATGAGATGCTGATTGTCTCATAATCTACGTCGGTCAGGCCACATCAGGGGTACTGTGTTCATTTCTGGGGGCCGTGGTTTAAGAAAAACATGAATAAACCAGAGACTATCCAGAAAAATGCAACTAGGATGGTGAAGGGCCTGGAGTCCATGCCACATGAGCCTGGGTTGAGGAAATGGGGCCTGGAAAAGAGGGGATTGTTTTTAATGATCTTAAGGGCTGTCATGCCCCTGAAGGCAGAACAAGAAGCTATGGAGACATCACAAAAAGGTGACTTGAGGCTGGATGTCAAGAACAACTTCCTATCTCAAAGTAGAGTGGGGTGATGTTCCTTCTCCTTGGAGGTCTCCAAGTAGAGGCAGTATGATTGTTTCTGGAGTTGGTTATAGTGAAAAGGTTCTATTTTCTGTATGAGTTGGACTAGATAGCAGTGAGGTCTCTCCCTTCCAATTCCAAAATTCTGAAATGTGTGTAAAAACATGAACAGGACACTAGATATAGTGGTTATGATTGATGATAATATTTCCTTTTCCCTTAGGAAGCTTGAAAACATTTTTCATTGCTTATTATTTCCAGTAAATTAAATTGTTTTTACAACCTACAAATTCTAAGTTATCACTGCTTCCTAGTTCTCCTGCTACACCTTTTCAACACTTAAGTATCATTTCTCTGGGCCACAGTTTTAATGCCTTGTGAAAAATGTCCTCACCTTCCAGCTTCCCCAGTGGCACAGAGGGATTTAGAAAGGCCAACTCACTTTCTCTTGGCAGCCTCATCCCAGCTGTTGCTGGAACACTGCCTACTAGGGGTGTGGTGTCCATCGCTATCGCACCAGCCATTCAGATAAAAACAAACTTTCCTTTACAGGGGAAATGATGGTAATTTGGACAAGAACTCTGACAGATCATGCTGCCTGCTGCCACATGGGATATGCATGGCATGCTCTCCAGGCACAAAGCAGGCTGTGAGAGGAGGAAGTGAATGTTCTCGTTGTTTTTAAGAGGGGAAGAAGTGCTCAACAGGGCTGCAATGTCCACTGAATCAAGCTGATTTAGGAATAAATATGAAGAGGAAAGGGGTGCTGCTTGATTGATTGCTGATCTCTAAGGCTCCTCCTAGCTCTTAACATGGTAGGATTTTCCTGTTTCATAGGAGTGAGGTGTTCATAGGGGAACATGCCATCTCTCTCTCAGAACACTTTAAATGTGACTCAATGAACAGGCATTTATTAAATGTCCATTATGTGCCAGGATCTCTCGTAGGCACTGGGGATAGAAAGGCAAAAAGCTTAAGACAGTTTCTTCCCTAAAAGAGCTTATTGGGGGAGATAACAGGTATGTGTGCGTACGTGTGTGTGTAAATATATATATATATATGTGTGTGTGTGTGTGTGTGTGTGTTATATATAGATGGATATGCAAAATAGGTATAAATAAGGTTATACAAAATAAATACAAAGTAGATGCAAGATGATTTGGGGGAAGTCAAGTATATATCACACTATAATATAAAATGCAGAGCAGGAAGAAATTGTTCAACAGTCTTATTTTTACCTGAAAGGTGACCAAAAAGATACAATAAGTTGATGTAAGCCCTTCTTACGTACGTGCAAAGCCTACCTGTTTGTATGTATAGGATTTAGATCTGGAAGCAACTTTAGAGATTATCCAAATCCAATTTCATTTTACACATAGGGAAACTGAGGTACAGAGGAGCTAAAAGACTTTCTTTTTCCAATTTTTGAGAATAACTTGTATAGTATGGCTATAAATTATTATTTAAATGTTTGATGGAATTATGAATCCATCTAGTTTGGGTTTTTTATTTTCTGAAATTGGATTATTAGAGATTTTTATTTTATATTCTGTTAATTTTGGTATTTCATGGTTTTATAGATAATTCTTCATCTCTTTTCAGTTATCATTTCTGATAATTCTCTTTATTTTTCTCTATATATTACAATTTTACCTGGTTTATTTTTTAATTTTCAATTTGATTTTCTTCCCATTTATTTTTTAATCAAATTAGCTAATGATCTATTAATTTTGCAGTAAATGACATTCCCAAGGACAGAGAACTATTCTATCTAGGAAAGCCTGGATTTGAATCCACATCCTGTGACTTCTTGGCTTCTTTCCCCTTTAACATATTGCTTCTTGCTGGATACAGATAGACATAGCTCCAATCAGCTTTAATCACCCAAACACACAAGTGGGAAGAGACACGTCATACTTTATAGAACATAGTTCATATCTGCCTATTCAAGGGAGGTTACAGGAAAGCTAATGATTATTCTCAGATAGAACTGGGTTAGTTTCCTAAGGAAGAAATACTGGTACCTCTTCTGTCCTTCGTTTCTTCTCAACTGGAGGAACAGCACTTTTGACTAAGTCTACCGACTGGGCTTTTAAAACCTCTCCTCCTGAAGCTTTCTGAAAGATAAAGACCAAAATCCACACTTCCACATGAGGAACACTTTGAGCATCAACACTGTTGACCAGAGCCACCAAGAATTTTTTAAAAAGTAAGAAATGGTATTTCTAGCCAAATATCATGGAGAATGATACCTCTTTATCTGTTGCCTTGCCTGGAGCTGCAGAAGTACAAGTGAAGTCTGATGACAAAGAATCGATAGCTTCATCTTCTCCCATTGGTTTCTAGATGAAAAGGCACTATGAATGGCATGCAGCATGGATGAAGCATTCAAGTTCAATGAGAAGTTATTTCACACACAGCAAGGGGCTGACACTACAATGGGTTCATGATGGAATCAATTTGATCCACTGGTACAAAATGCAACTAACCCATCATGCCCAAATCCTTCCATAAATGCTCCATGTGCATGCTCCCTCCCTTGCGAGCTGAAGCCTTCTTCTAGGTCTTAAAACAATCTGTGGATACCAGTGCACATAGGCCAAACTAGGCCATGAATCTGGATGGGTGGTTCATTTTAGCAGCATATACAGTATATCTCTTAAGTGTTAGAGATTGACAATGGGCCCAGAATTGAATAAGAAGAGGAGAAAAGGCTAGGTCTCATTTGGAAAATTACATTGTGCTCTCAATGAACCTGAGCTGCTTGCTGTCAAAAAAGTACATCTTTTCAACACCAATATTCTCCCAGTGATCTTATGAGGCTTATATGGAACACTGTAATCTCTGAATAATTAAAACTGTAAGTAGCAAGAGTGATGATGCAGTATCACTACATGAGGGCTGGTAAGCAGGCAAACATAGGTCATCAATGATGACCTGCCATCAAGAAATAACGGAGGTATCAAGAAAAGCCATGGTAAGCAAAAGTTGGCCCAAAAAGTAAGTGGGCAATAATTATGACCCATACTAATAAAGCTCTGAATTCTTCCTTTAAATTTCTCATCTTTCTAAAGAAGCTTTTCTTTCCAGACATCCAACTCACAATCATTTCAATATGTTTTTATGCTTTTTTTCTTCCCATGGGAAATATACAGAAAATCAATGAACCACATTTTCAGTGAGTAGGAGGAGCTAGATTCCTCAGAAGCTGGAGTTTCTCTCCCTCCCTCCTGCCCTCCCTTCCTTCTTTCCTTCTTTTATTTCTTTTATCTTACAAGGTGATCATCTAAACTTACCAGAGTGTCAGGTGGACCTGTGGCTGCCCCTTCATGACTCTGAAACATTAATTTGGGGATGATGAAAAGGTTATTCCATGCCAAAAAAGAATTGTTAATGCTTAACAAAATACAGCACCTAACAGGTTAACTGTTGAATGAGGATTTGTTTTACATATTTTAAATCATGCTTTCTAAATTAAAAAACAATAATTTAACAGTGATGCACACAACTCTGGGAAATACGAAATACGACTCTATGTTCATCCTACTTACTTCCAATAGCTTTCTGTATTCTGGTGGAATTGTGCTTTCCCTCTTGCCCAACTCCTCAATATAAGTGGAAGAAAGTGATTCCTGGAAAATTTACAAAAACATAGACATAATTTAATTAGTTGGAAACACTAAAGGAACCTATTGAAACTGAAGTCCTATATGTTACCAAGACATGAAGTTGCTGTAAGATTATCCACAACCTAGATTGAAAACTGAGACTTTAAATAATAACTATATTAAATTTGGACAAATTGTAGTCCATACATAACTAGCCAAAAGTTATAAGGATCGACTGAGATAATATTAGCAAAACACTTACTACATTGTCTGGCACATAGTAGGTGCTTAATAAATGATTGTCTTTCTTTACCCCCTGGAATATTAATGAATAATTACATGAAATCAAGTCAACAAACATTTATTAAGCACTTACTATGTGTTAGGCACTGTTCCAAGAACTGAGGTTATATCCTAATTTTTTAATAGAATATTCATATAGTTAAATAATTACATAAATATATATATATATATACACAAATACATATATAATACATATACATATATACATACATATGCATATATGTTTTATAAATGCAAAGATCACAAATTCTATAATATTGTGGTTCAAGAGAATATAAACCCTATGAAGTCAGGGACTATGTGGTTTTGTCCCTGTATTCCCAGGTCCTCTCACAGTATCTTATATATGGAAGGTGTTTAAATAGATGTTTGTTGACTTGAATGTCAAAGCCTCGGAAAAATACAGTCAAGTCAACAAGCATTTATTAAATACCCACTGTGTGCCTTACATTCCTTCCAAAGTTCCAAACTGAAGCTTAGAGAGTCAGTATGTCTGGGCACTGGACAGACCTAAGCTCCTTCATCACACTATGTTCCTAATAAAAGCTGCGACCTTGTTCTTCCTTAGAATGGGGCGGGGGAGGGGCGGGGGTTGAATCAGTAGACTCAAACTCTGCTAATTGGTTGAAGCACAATCTTCCATTAGGATATTTTAAAAATGAGATACAGAAATGTATGATGTTTTATAGTCCAAATGCTGTATTGCAGGAAACAAGATATGAAATTGCCATTCTTCCCCATCTTAAAAAAAAAAACAACCAGTTTCTATTTGGACTTTAATGCCACCTTAACGTCATTATCACAAACATATCAGAGTGAGCTGAACAGAAAACTAAGTTGACAAAAAAACTTTTCATTCTTAGGAAATAAACAAAAAAAAAACCTACAACAAACCAAAATCAGAGCAAGAACAGAGACTTTTAAAATAATTATTCACTTTGCAATCAACAAAACCATAACTTGAATATGTTAATGGTCCCTCCTTGCTCCAGTCAGTTCGGTCACGCTTATGATACTCTCTGCAAAGACTGAAAGGATGAAAGGCCACGGCTGAGGGAGGGAATGGGATTCTGTCACAGTGGCATAGGTTTACAGAAGACCATGAGCCACAGGGACCGTGGTCTCTGAACTAAGGTGACGTCAGGAAGGATATCACAATTCATCCTGCCCTAGTAAAGGATTATTCCAAACACTGAAAATACACACAACAAATACTGGTTTTGTCTCTGCATCCCTGGAACTTGATACAATTCCTTCTATACAGTAACAGGTGCTTCTCTAACCAAATTATGCTTGTTTGTGAGCTCCAACTGGTCTGGAAGTTAGTGGATAGAGCGCTGAGGCTAGAGTTGGGAAGGCCTGAGTTCAAATCCAGGCTCAAATACTTAGAAGTTGTGTGACTCTGGCCAAGTCACTTCATCTCTGTCTACCTGTTTCCTCAGCTCTAAAATGAGGATAATGATAGCTCTGTGAGGATCAAATGAACTGATATTTGTAAAGCACTTGGCACAGTGCCTAGTCCACAGTAGGCGCTATATAAATGCTTATTCCCTTTCCCTTCCCGGTAGTGCAGCATCTTGCATAGTTAAGGAGATCAACAAAGATTTGTTGAGAGATTTTAATAGTAACATTTGAGTATTTTCCATTCCCTCCATAATTATAAGTTGTCATACTTGCTGACATCATTCCACATAGAATTTAATAACCAATAGGTATGTTCTTATCTGTGGCCCAATAGAAAACATCGCAGATTTGGAGTGAGAAAAACCTAACTTAAAACTCCAAGTAGCTAATAGCTAGCATTTACACAGGGGAAGGAAAGGGGAAGGGAATAAGTAAATGCTATGTAAATACAGCACCTACTATGTGCCAGACATTGTGCTAAGAGCATTTTACAAATAGCATCTCATTTGATCCTACAGCAATCCTGCAAGATGGGTGCTCTTACTATTCCCATTAATAGTTGAGGAAACTGAGGCAGAATGAGTTTAAGTGACTTGTCCAAGACATAGCATCTGAGGACAGATTTGAACTTGGGTCTTTGTGTTGTTAAGCAAAATTGTCTCATTAGCATGGCTTTTGTTTCTTTTGAGTGGAAGTACTTTCAGCTGTTAAGTGCTAAGCCCCAGGCCCAGGGCCCTGTCAGGTGTGAAACCTGTGTGGGTGTGGATT
>JAQQSZ010017017.1:0-10896 GCA_028646595.1 Phalanger gymnotis
AGTTCCAAATTCTCTCCCCTCTTCCCTTCCCACCCACCCTGCCTAAGAAGTCAAGCAATTCAACATGGGTCACATGCGTATCATTATGTATAACCCTTCCACAACACTCATGTTGTGAAAGACTAACTATATCTTGCTTCTTCCTAACCTATCCCCCTTTATTGAATTTTCTCCCTTCACCCTGTCCCTTTTTGAAAGTGTTTGTTTTTGATTACCTTCTCCCCCATCTGCCCTCCCTTCTATCATCCCCCCTTTTTTATTCCAAGTTAACTGGGCAGCTTTCAACCATCAAAATTTACCTTCCTTTGGAGAAGAGAGGGAGAGCGTGAGAACAAGCTGAATTATCCAACTGGCTGAGTCCCCGTTCAGGCAGCTCAGACTACTCACAGGTTGTGTTTGTCCTTTGTTTTTGAAGAGGACCATGACATCAGGGTGATGATGACATGACTTGCAGTTAACTTTGATTTGAGTGAGGGTTGTGCAAAGTCACCAGCCTCACCATCTCCTCCACAGCCATCTGTGTCCAGTCCTAAGACCAGCATAAAACAGAGAAATAGAGATGAATAGGGTGAAAGAGATAATTGGTTGCATTCTCTTTAGTAAAGGAATAGGAAATTTGCTTTCTTTGAGAAGATCAAAGCACCTATCCCATAGAATATAGAGGATGAAGGCATTCTAGGGCCACCTTTAAGAAATGCCCCATTTAACTGCATAAATTAGGAAAAAATTAAAAGATAATAGACTAATAATAAACTACTAATATTTGAAGGTTCCACTAAAATTTCTGATGATATATACATACATATATATGTGTATATATGTATATATATACATATATATATATATATATATATATATTCACACACATAGGCAGGTAGATCAAGGATATATCTCCTGAACTAAAAGTATTTTCTTGGGCAAGCAATAGACCATAAAAGGTAGATTTTTAATTTAGATCTTTTTTTTTTACTGTAATTTCCAGCAGGTAGAACTCAGTTAAAGTTGTATTTGCATACATACTATGTGCATAAAGATGGGGGAAATTATTTGATCTCTTAGTACCCCCCAAAAAGGCTCTAAAACTATTAGCTGTAGCTGTACCTTTAATTTCCTAACAGGGAATTAATTATATGAAAAAATTACAGATCTACAAAATATTTTTATTATTATTTAATGTTTATAAACTTTTGTAAATTGTAGGATGGTAAACAACTTTGAGTCATCATGTTTTTGGAGGTGGGGTAGGCAGGGCAATTTTGGCTAGGTGACTTGCCCAAGGTCACACGGCTAGTAAATGTGTCAAGTATCTGAGGTCAGATTTGAACTCAGGTCCTCCTAACTCCAGGGCCAGTGCTCTACTCACTGCATACCTAGCTTCCACTTGAGTCAGCATTATTAATCAATGCATAATACAATAATAGAGAACCAGACTGGATCTGTGATTTCATTTACATAAGGATTTCCCAGATGAAAAACATTCTGCCTAGCAGTGAAGGTGGACACCATTTCTGCAAAGTATAGTCTTAGATAGTTGCCTAGAAGAGCACTGAGATTATGCAATTGACCAGGGTCACATAGGCAGGGTCAGCAGTGGGGCCTGAACCTAGCTCTTCCTCACATCAAAGCCAGCTCTGTGTTATTAATTTGTATTGCCTTTTAAATAAAATAGAAACACATAATATATGAATAATACAAAATAACTGATATACTATCATTGGCATTGGATGGAGAGATATCATTGCTATTTTCAAAGTGGTTGAATTGGCCTAAAGTGAAATCTACCACGTACTAGACAATTATTACAGACAATAGGAGTCAACTTATGAATCTCTGAACACTCTCCTTTTCTTTCCATAAAGTAATTTTTATTGTAATGCTAAGAATGGCAGAATATATTTGACTGAATTAAGAAGATAGTTGGTGGAAGCCAAAGATTGGCTTGCCAAATAAATAGGTGCTAACCAAGCAGAACAAAAATAACTGAGCAATCCGAGTGATGAGGGCAGCAAAAATAAAAGCAATAAAGTGTGAAATTAAAAGTTGAACTAAATATTGAGCTTGAACAAAACTGAATTCTTTTTTCAATTACAAAGTGAAGTTCATCTGGCCCATTGAATTTAAGAATAAATATTTTTACATATAATGAAATTCAGGAACTATCTTTACAAACTGAGACATCAACACTGAAGTTATAGTATAAAATAATAGCTGACATTTAAATTTGTTTTAAGTAAATTATCTCATTTGAGATTTTCTCACAATGATCCTGTGAATTGGTACTTTAGGTATCATTATCCTAATTTTTTAGATTAGGAAAAGAAGATGCTGAGAGGTTAATTGGCTTACCAGTCAATGGTCATTCAATTCAGGTCTTCCTGACTGTAAACCCAGCAGGCTATCCTCAATGCCACCTTTTCCTATCTCACACTTTTGGAATTCAAATAGAAGATCCAGGTCTCCAACCCCAAATATTCATTTTACAAATGAGGAAACTGAGGCCTCCAGAGGATAAGTGAGTTGTTCAAGATCACATGCATAATAAGTGGCAGAACTCAGATTTAAACCCAAGATGTTTGATTACAAGTTGTGCGCTCTTTTTCCTATAATGTGCTGTCTCTCTAATCACCATGCGACAGTGGAATTACCATGATGATCATACCATTCCTATAGAAACTCTGATGATAGTGTGCTTTAGTGGAATAAGCATGGGCTTAGAAATCAGGAATCCTAGGGTTTACTTTGTACTTTTGATAAATTGTGATATTAAATCATTTTGGGAAAAAATGTAAAGGGGAGAAAGAAACAGAGACCTACTGGAGATGGCCACTAACAGCTGCTTCTTGTGCCAAAGAACAGTATTTAGGCATTGCTTGAGCAAATAAACAAAAAAAAAATAGAAAATAGCACTAACCAGCACACCCTTGATGGTGCATATCATGGAGCCAGAAGTAGCATGCTATAATATTATCAGAAAGGTCTATTTTCAAATCTCATTTCCAACTCTATATCTTTGATCCTGAACAAGTCATATAATTTCTTTTATGCCCCAGGCACCTTCTAGGACTCATTTACCTATTTGTTGATGGGTTGTGATCTGCATTGGTGAAGGAAGATCTCACACTGGAAGTTTACATATGACAATGGAATCTAATCTCTGATGTATTCCATAACAAGGACTGTTGGGGAGGCTGTAGTAGTCCAAGGCTCCTAGGTATTTCCATTTTGTATCTTTATGATATGTATTCCTGGATGCTGAGTGGATTTGAAAAATAATCGGAAGTGTGTCCCAATTTTGGAGGTGCTAGGGTAAATCTATAGTCCAGTCCAGGGTCTTGCCTTAGAATAAAAGGAGTTTCAGTGTTGATAACTTGTGTTACAAAATCAATCTGAGAACTACATACCTTTGTAACTTATGCCACAGGGCCCTCTAAAGCATTGAACTCTTGTGGTTTGGATTCTGTCCTGCAGAATGCCATATGAAGGTCCAGTTTACCTTAAGCCTTGCTATATTGCACACTGAATTTCCCTTCGGGGACACTCTAAAATAAGCATATGTCTCATGTCCAGGTCTCTCAAAATGTGGGTTCCTGAGCTCCTATTTAAACACTTAATGTAATAAATGCTTTTGGGATGAAATCATTTTTATCATACCCCACAACATTTGAAGATGAGGCATAAGACTCACCAAAGCCACAAACATATATAGAAAACACATATAGTATTTGTAGTAGTTTCTACATTGCAGTGAGTCATTTTTTGACTCCATAGATACTTGGAGTACTTAACATCCTCTGGAATTAAAACATCTATTTCATTGTTTTGCATTGTCCAAATAATAGGAATAGGGTGTCAAGGTATATATTTCCACTCCCTTTCTGCCATATTGTGGTATTATTCCCCAACTATAAGAACCATTGGGTTATCCTCATTTTTCTCTAAGGAGGATGCTGCTCCAGAATTAATTGGGGGAATCTCTTCTTTTTTCAGATATTCTGTTGCCCAAGTCCTAAAATTTGCTGTTTACTGTCATATCACATATAGTCATCCACCCAGGCCATCTTGCCATTTGCATCACTTTCTCTTTCTCTAGAATAAAGCACCCTTTCCTGGTTACCCCTCAAATAGAAGGGGGAAAGACAGGGCCATAAGAATTGTCCATAAAATAACAAAAATAACAAACACTCCCTGGCACATAGTAAATGCCTAAATAATTAATTCTATGATGGAACCCCTAGGCTAGTGCTCCATAGCAATCTCCATTCTTAATAGAAATCTAGATTCAAAGTTGATTCATTCAAGATTCACTCTACCTCAAGATTCTAGATAGATTCCCTCTATATATATATTGTGTTTTGAGAATAAAAATCTCCATCTCTTCTCCAAAATAGGTTGAGTTGACTAACATTACATAGGAACTACCTTCTTAGGACATATGAGTGAGCATATCTATTTCTTCTATATTTCTTTGGGAACTCATGCGAATTGGCCTAGCTTTACATCCCTGAATTTAGTGAAAATGGAGGAGGTAATAATAATATAATAATAACTGATATGTATGTAATGCTTTAATGTTTGTAAAGTGTTTAACTCTTATTTCATGTGTGGCTCACAATAAACCTACGAGGTAGGAATTGAAGGTATTATTGTCCCCATTTTAAAGAAGGGAAAGTGGAGGCTCAAGGACTCGGTAACATTCACAATCCACCCCCTTTCTCACTTTCCATTCTATGTACCCATTACTCCCCTTTATTCCCTTCACAATTCAGCCTTTTTTGCCCTTCTTGTCTTTCCTCACACGTGACACTACACCCATTATCTTCTTGCCTTGGCATTGGCTATCCCCGATGCTTAGAATGCTCTCCCTCCTTGCCTCTACCTCTCAGAGGCCTTGGTTTCTTTCCAGATTCAGATAAGTGCCATATTTTATGGGAGGCCTTTTCTGGTCCCTCCAGCAGCTATTGCCTACCCCTCTAAGATCGCCTTGTACCTATTTCATATGTATCATTTATGTATCTTAATACACTAATATATGTATTTGATCCATGTTGGCTCCTCTTGTTAGAAGGTAGCTCCTTGAGGGCTAGAGACTATTTTGATTTTTTCCTTGTATCCTTAGCACTTAGCCTTCTTCTTCTGATGCGTTGTTCACACTCCATAAATGTAAGTTGATTGACCGGTCATGGCAGACAACTAGTGAATGTCAGAGGAAAGATTTGGACACAGGTCTTCCCGATTCTGAATTTTGTACTTTATCTAGAGCAAGTCAATAATTAGAACAAGATTTATGCTAATTATCTTGGCCTTCACTTATTAAACTAGGAATGTTTTTGATATGTCCTTGGTAACTATTTATTGCAAACAAAGCAAAATTTTGGAATAAAGATCCCCAAATCCTAAATCAACTTTGTGGCCATATCATAATGATACAGATCAGGGTGACATATGATAATACCACAGGAAAAATGAAAGGAATATTCTTTGGAATTACTGACAAAATTTATTTTAAAGAAAAACAAATTCTGAGGGCATGAGCAGGAAGCTGATTAACTGGAGAAAGAGAGTGCTTAATTCTCTAGCTTAAAGATGTTGGAGCCGATCCACTTATAATAAGTTCACTGGAGTGCTCAAACTTAAAAATCAATCTTCTGTAATACATGAGTGGAAACTCATGCAGAATATGAGGGATGAAATCAAGAGCAAGAAGAAACAAAGCTGTTGAATTAGAATACAGAAAAAAAATCTTTAAAACAGACATTTGGAAAGTTTTTGTGTTTTTTAAAGTAATTTTAGTTATTTAATCAGTCTTTATTTGACTAACACAAAGTTCCAGTAGCATCCCCTCTTTTTCTCTCTCCCCCAGCAAAGATAATGGTTATATGTTGTAGAAGACTTTTTTTTTCTTCTTAGCAGAAGAGCTCTGCTTAGCTCTGGGTAAGAAGAATAACACTTTCAAAAGGCAAAAATGATCTAAACTTTCCCAAAGTGATGATTTTTTAGTGCAAAATATTTTAACACATGAATATTATAATCAAAGGACAAATCCTTGTCCATCAGATAAATGTAGATTATGTGATAGATAGAAAGAAATAGGCAGGCACAGTGCTTTTGGTGCTATGCTTGGCACGTAGTGGCACTAATTAAATGCTTGTTGATTAATTGATAATAAGTGAATCAACTTATGCCTACCATGGCATCAGGAAATATACCTAAATTTTTCTTTAAAAAAGTTTTTATACTACAGCAATGCTATTCTCATGATGTGATGCATGATGGGAACTCAAATATTCTCTGAATGGAATTTAAAACCTAAAGATATATGGTTGAATTTATCTTCTAAAATGAAAAATAAATTGCTCATTAAAAGATAATTTTTGTTTGTTTTAAGTAAGAAGAGAATCTAACTCTTGGAAACAAAGCATCTGTATCCTCCTCTGGCCATTTGTTTAAATAATCAGCTTCTAGCTTTTCCTTAATATCTAGGTTTAAGTAAGGAAGAAGAATAAGTTAATTGATTCATTGGACAAATGACTTGCCTGAGAAGAGAAAGCCAAAGCTTTCACTAGTTCATCACTCTGCTGAAGAAAAGTATAAAATGTTTATTTCTGGTTTAGCAACAGATTTTTAGTAAGATAATGTTGCATAGGAAAATATATCCCCCTCCTCCCCACATCCAGCCTCATACCTATTCCCATAATTTGCACATTAAATTAATTACTACATGAGGACAGCTTTAATTAAAATTACTACAAAGCCTGTTGAATTAAACATCTCAAATAAAATCACACACACACACACACACAAACTATCCAAGATGAAATAGTTTTAGGGGAAAATGATGCATATCCTGCTTTTTCTGAGTGAAACTTTACTTTAAAAATAAAAATAAACTTAAATAAATAAAAATAAACTTAAAAGTGTAATAGAATTTTGGCAAGACATTTAAAAAAAATATAGAATCACACATGGAATCAGCCGCATCATAAACAGAATGTGGCCCCAATACGGAAGATAAAACTGAGGCCAAGACAAGTAAAATGGCATGAACAAGATACCACAATTAGTGGTGGAGGTAGGCTAGATCCATGGTTAGAAAGCTATCCTAGTATAATTGGAGAAACAAATTTCAAAAATGTACTTTCCTCCAGAGCATACATAATACCTGTGTTGTTGTTGTTGTTTTTTTCTTTAAGGAAAATTGTATTAGAGTTTGAAGAATGATTTGTTTAGGAAATCTTTTCTGCTCTAAAATATCAACTTATTCATTCTATACTAATTCACCCTATGGGGTGAAAGGTAGTGGAAAGGGTTGGAAGGATTCTGCATCTGGGCTTTCAAAAAAAATTAAGAAAGACCTATTCTTGCTGAAGTCGTAGCTAGAATTTAGTCTGTTAAACATCGCTATACTCTAATGATCTTGTCAAGACTCTCAGTGAAACATTTTGCTGCAAGCATGTTTCCCTCCCTTTAAAAGAAAGTGGCTATATCAATAATGCTTTAATTCTTTTCCTTCATGATTTAGTAGGGAACTAAAGACTGTACAGAATTAGATGTCAAAGCATCCACCTAAAAAAATGTGCAAAACTCAATCATCCAGATGTTTAATCTATGCATTATAGAACATTCTGATGATTGGTTCTATTTTTTTGCTTTTTATCCAGATGTATGTTAAACACAGTGAATATGATCCCATTCATTTGGAAAATGATTCACTCATGCATAACTCTTGACCCTGTGCTCAATGAGAGCACAGATTTGCAGAATGCTAAAATTACTTATTGTGTTCTTACAGAGGAATTTATTGCAATCTCTTATGTTCAACTTTTAATAATTAATAGTTTTCAGCTTCAGCACTCTGGCTGCCAGCCTCCAGTCACTTTATAGGCCACTGAAGACCAACAGCTTCTTATTAGACCTCAAGATGGCATCATTTAACTGTACCATAAATCATTCCACCTGTTCAACCTGCTTGATAGAAAAGTTTCCTACAGCAACAATTATGAAGCTTTCTGATATAGTAGGTTCAACCTGCAGTAGCTTAGACTAAATTTCACTATGCCAAGCACACTAGGTAGAGTTCACAGTCTGGCTGGCTGGACCTGAAACATACAATGAAAATGATAGTCAAAACTAGCTTTAAAATTATTAAAATTCAGAATTTCTGGACTTTCTACTTCACATATGAAAAAATGATCATACTATCCTAGTAAAGCAACTCATTATGGAATATTACATAATAATGTTTTGATGTTTTGACTTTAATATTTTTAAAAATGAAATTACCTCATGTACTTTGTAGTCAATCAGTAAGCATCTATTAAGTGATTATTATTATGTGCCAAGCACTGTGTTAAGTGCTAGGGAATGCAAAGAAAGGCAAAAAACATGGTTCCTGTCTTTGAGGAGCTCATATTCTACTATGGAAGAAAACAGGAAAAACTATGTATGTACAAAATGTATATAGGGTAAAGTATATAGGGAAAGTAATTTCTTGTGACATGCTAGTGTTTAACAACCAGCTTTCTGAGGGCAAAATTTACCTACAACATACTTTTAAATTAATCTTGCATTATTACTTCCCTGTCACTTCCTTAAGTCTAATCAATAAAAGAATAAATTCAGCTGAGCCCTAGTTTGTAGCATTGGTCAATTTTCAAGCGTAAATGTCCACATTTAAATTTTAACAATTGATTCTTTTGAGCCCATTTGAATTGGTTTTTATCATGCCCCTGGACTAATCTCAGAGTGAAGACATTAGCAGGGGCGGGGAAGGGGCAGAAAGAGATAGGAAAAACCTCCTAACTAAGGTAGGATATCAGCTGAGTCATGAAGGAGACTAGGGAATCCAGAGAATGGTGAGCATTCCAGGCCCAAGAGATAGCCAGTTAAAAGGCATGGAGTTAGGAGATGGAATGTTTTATGTGAAAAAACAGGAAATAAGCTAGAATGGTTAGTTAGAACAGATAGTGCATGGAGGGAAGTAAATTATAAGAAGATTGAAAAGATAGGGATGGGCCAGATTCTGAAAGACTTTAAATTTTAAAAATTAGCATTTTATGTTACTCCTAAACATAATAGGGAACTACATTAGTTTAATATGGGGGTGCGGTGGGGGAAGGTTATGACATGATCAGAACTGTGTTTTAAGGAAATCATTTGATAGCTTAAAGAATGATTGGCTGAACTGGAGAGAGATATGAGGCAAGGACACCAAGCTAGAAGACTATTGAGATAGTTTAGGTAAAGAACCTGCACCAGCATGGTGGTTATAAGTAGAGAGAGATGCTGTGCAGATAGAAAGGAAGCAGCTTGAGAATTGGTTATTAGATAGGGAAGCCTGAGAATGAGTGAGGAGGTGAAGATGACTCCAAATTTACAAGTCTAGGTGACTGGGAGAAAGGTTATATAAAAGCAAGGAAGAGGGGAGGGTTTGGGAATTTTGCTTTGGCTTTTGAGTTAATGGGTTTTATTTTGGGCATGTAGAATTTGACATGCTTCTGGGACATCTAGTTCAATATAACCAAAAGGCAATTAATTGGTAAGATGGGACTAGATCAGGAGAGAGGTTACAACTGGATGAATAGCTCTAAGAATCACCTGCATAGATATTATAACTGAGGCCACAGGAATGGATTAGATCACCAAGCAAAAGTGTAGAGAGAGAGGAAAGACCCTAGTTGGTGTCCTACCACGGGAGACAAACATACTGGGTGTGATATGGATGAAGATCCTACAAGGAAGTATGACAATGAATGGTCTTGCCCATTGGAGGAGAACCAGGATAGAAAATTGTTACAAAAACTTAGGAAGGAGAGAGAATCCAGGAAAGGGTGATCCATAATGTCAAATGCTGCAGAGAGATCAAGAATGAGGATTGTGAAAATGCTTACAAATACACATATCAATAAAAATTGTTCCTTTTGTTTTTCATAATCTGAGTGATTAGTTTATATAGTACAGTCATTTTAAACATGTTAAAGCAACTTCTTACTTGATGTGTTGTCTATTTTATTGATTATTCTTCAAAGTCAGAAATATTTTAGCATACCTAACCCTCAAGGGGGATTTTTTTTCTTGCTTTGCTGACACAGTAAAGCTATCCAAAGAAAAGGAAGTTAAACAGAATTTCTAGCAGAGACACATACATACACGCAAATATGCATACTTAAATTATACTACATTACCCTGTTTCACTGCATAATCATCACCATTGCATAATCATTGCAACTCTTTTTTCAGTCCAAAAATTGGTTTACAATATTTCATTGTATAATCGTCACATGATATAATTCCATTTGAAGGAAAACAGAGCAGTAATGTATTCATCAGTGGCATGTGGATATAGATTTATCTCTCCCTCATTGTGAGCCATGAGCCTAGAATTCTCAGTGCAGGTGTATTGTCAGTATATTTCCAAAAGCCCACTTACATAATTTGTTTAAAGCTCTTCAGTACTACTTGTATTGTCACTCAACCCAATGAAGAACATAGGTGCAAGGGTAGTGGGTGGGCAGGCAAGCTGCCATGAGTATGTTAAATGATATGGTGATCGTGGCACAAACTTTTAAAGCTTCACATAATGGTCACATCCCACCTTTTTGTCAAAAAAATTTGGCATAAAATCTGCAATGATTATGCAGTGAAATAGGGTATAAACTAACTTAGCCGTTGTTTGTGTATGAATTGATGGCATTGTATTCAGATTAGAAAATTCTTTTGTACATATTCTGCTTTAAGAAGCAAACAAGATTTATATACCTTTTATAATTAAAGCAAAGAGTGAAACAAATTTAAAAAAAGTACTCCTTTCTATTTGTTCCTGTAGTCATTTCTTTCTTTCTTTCTTTCTTTCTTTCTTTCTTTCTTTCTTTCTTTCTTTCTTTCTTTCTTTCTTTCTTT
>JAQQSZ010017018.1:0-10896 GCA_028646595.1 Phalanger gymnotis
AATAAGATGGCGTAAATCATATTCACCACTCGAACTCCTGGGTCCACACAGGGGTCGGCTCTGCTTCGGATTTTTTCCGGCTATAGTTTTGTCGCCTCTCCTCGCAGCCAAGCCTCTGGCGTTCTCAAGTCAACAACTAGAGACCAGAGTCCAGAGACCCATTGCTTCCCTAATTGGCCCCTTTTAAGTCTTTAATCTACGCCCGCAGGGGTTTCACACCTGATAGGGCTTTGGGCCTGGGGCTCAGCGTTTAACAGGTGAAAGTACTTTCACCATAAACAAAAGCCAAACTCCTCAAGGGCACCCGTTAAACTAAGCCCATTTTGCCTTACTGGCACAATAACCTCTATTCAACCAGGCAATTCATTCAGCTATTGAGTACATGGAAGATGACAAATAGGCGCATCAGGATTCAGTTGAATTCAAAATCAGATATTCAAAAGAAACCTTCCAATGAAATTCAACAAACGTTAAGTAAAACAGTTATTTTAAAGCCAGACTATCATCATCATCATCATCATCATCATCATCATCATCAAAATATAGTGCCAGGCACTGTGCTGAGCACTGAGGTTACACAGAAAGGCAAAAGACAGTCTCTGCTCTCAAAGAACTCACAGTCTAGTGGGAGAGATGATATGAAAACAACCAAGTATAAAGAAGATATATGATAGGAATAATCAATAGAGGCAAGGGACTAGAATTAAGGAGGATGAGTAAACGCTTCCTGTAAAAGGTGGGATTTTATCAGAGATTCGAAGGGAACCTAGATGAGGTAGAGCCTTCTGTATTGGAAACAGCCAGTGAAAATGCCTAGAGTCTGGAGATGGAGCGAGTTGTTCAAGGAACTGCAAGGAAGTCAGTGCAGCCTTCAAGAAGCATCATCGTATAATGGAGAGAGATCTAGGCATGGAACTAGAAAGGCCTTAGTTCAAATTATTTCTTTGAAACTTCCTTGGTATATGATTATGGACAAGTCACTGAACTCCAGGTAACTCTTTGAGGAGGTATCTGAACTCAGGTCTTCTTGACTTTAAGTCCAGTATTCTAGCCACTTACAGTACCTAGCTGCCCATTGTGGCAGGGCCCCTTTTTTCACTTTTAGTCATTGCTTATTATGTTTGACTCTCATAAAATGGGGAATTTCTAAAATGTTTTACAAATCTTAAAGTTCTGTTTTAATCTTACGATTCTCATCATCATCAGTTTCTGGCTTCATTCACTACTTCCTGATTCATACAAATTAGTCTTCCTTGACACGCCTCTCTCGATTCCTTCCTTACTTATCTTTCATCTTCCTGGTAACTTCACCTTTTTGGTAACTTCTGTCACATTGACCTTATCTCACTTCTTGACATTATTTCTCTTGCTTCCTTTGGATTTTACATACTAGAAATAGATTCTGGGAGACTGTTTCTAGTATCCTTTTCGATTCTTTGTCTCAGAATTTTTCTAGCCAGTCCCATTTTTGCATATACCCTCTAGAACCTGATGGCAACACTATTCTATGTGGACAGCAGATGAACCTCTTTGCTACCAGGTGCCATCTCTGAGGACTGAGAATGCATCATTCTTTAATTAATAATACAATATGCAAGTCTTTTGGGCATTTGTCACTTTTTACTAAAATAACACCTACAAATGTACAAACAGGATACTTTTGGGGAGGTGGCAAAAGGTAAGATACAGACCTGGGATTTAATTTGTGTAAGAGACTCTCAGAAAGGAATTTATAGTCTTAAAGAATTGCCAGAGCTTCTGAGAAGAGCTTGAATCCAATTTATCTTCAATCAGAGGCCAGTTCTTCATCCACTGCATCACAACTGTTGCCTATGAATAGGTATGACTATAAAATAATGACATAATTTTTCATATCTGGCCTGTGAAGTCACACAGGTCTCTCTGGAATCTGAGCTCATTATTTTATAGAAATGCCTCATAGAACTTTTCTCTTCAGTTTGATTATGAACATCTCATGCCTAGAAACTATGTCTTCTCATCATAGCAGTATAGAATTTTAGGAAATTTTAGATCTGAAAGAGACCTCAGAAATTATCTAGTCTTCTGCCTCATTTTACAAGTCAGGAAATTGAATGAGGACCATAAATGAAAAGAGCTTTGCCCAAGGTCACAAAGCTACTTAGTGGAAGGATTGGATTATAACTAAATTCTAAAAATATAATAGATTAGATTAGATAAATAATTTATTAAATCCTTACCATATACCAAGCACCATGTTAAGTACTAGGTATGCAAAAACATACTGCTTTCAAGGAGTTTATATTCTAACATATAAAGGGGAGATGGAAAGCATGGGAGGGAACCATGTGGATTGGTGTGAAATTGGATCTTGCTGGAGAAGGGAGGGAAGTGAACAGCATGGCTGATAACTGCGACAATTTCATAAATCCTGGGAAGGATATATTAATCATGGAGGAAGGTAGAGTCAGAGAAGAGTCAATCACTTCATGAATGCTTACTGGAGGAAAAAATATGGTAAATTTAACAATTCAATAAATACTACATGCCTCTTAATTGAAAAACACTGAGTTAAACCCAAATTAACTATTAAGGCCATATGAAGAAAGACACTATCTACATCCCGAGAAAGAAGCGAAAATTAGAAGTATGTGTAGAATGATTTTACAAATATACACATATTTGTAAAATCATTCTACACATACTTCTAATTTTCGCTTCTTTCTCTAGATAAAATAAATAAATTTATTAAACACCTACTATGTGCCAGTCTCTGTGCTAGGTGGCTATGTGTGTGTTTCATACAGGTTAATTAGGAAATAATTGAGAGAACAAAGGTACTAGAATTAATTGGGGTTGGGAAAGGCATTCCGTAGAAGATTAGATTTTAGGGGGGACTTAAAGGAAGCCAGTAGATGGAGATGAGGGAGAGCATTTCAGAACGGGGGACAGCCAAACGTCTTGTTCCAGGAACTACAAAGGAGTCCAGTGTCACCAACCAGATCAAAGAGTACATGGAGGAAAGTAAGTTCTAAAAAGACTGGAAAGATAGGAGGGGGCTACATTATGAAGGGATTTGAATGCCAAAGGGGATTTTTTATTTCATCTTAAAATGGGTAGAGAACCATAGGAGTTTATTGAATAGGGAGGAGGGTGATACTGTCTGTGTTTTAGGAAAATTATTTCGATGGCTAACTAGAGGATGGATTTTTTTTTCTGTAAAATATGAGACAAGATTCTAATAGGAGAAGGTGGGAGAGGGGGAGCCATGATGGGTTTGAGGAGGAATGAAAAGGTTTGCAAAGCTGCTGTGGATAGTGGCCGAGTGTGTTGATGAAGGATGAATAGTAAGATTTTTCCTAGCAGCAGTGAGGACCCAGCTGAAGTTGTTTAACAATATGGTAGTGGACTCAGTCAAAATGGTGCCATCATTTTCTCCACTTTTATTCAGCAGAGCATATTTGGGAGTGAGGATGGCAAAAAAAGGTAGGAGTGATCCAAGACTGAGGTTTAGCAGGGCGCAGTAGGTGAAATGATAAGGGGCCTAGAGATTCCGCAGAAGAGGACAATGTAGAGTTGAACTGGTTCACCAAGGGGTCAAGATAAACAAAAGAGGAGAGAGTGGCTAGTGCAGTGGAGACGGTCTGTGCAAGAATCGAAGGCTCAGGTAACTGGAGGTTGTCGTATGGATTAAGAATAGATTTTGGTAAGAGGAGGCAGAGGGAAAGGTAGAAAGCCAATGGATTATGGCCAAATAAGGGGATTTAGGAATTCCTTAACATAGAGGTGACCAATTTTGTGGTGATGGCAAGATAAGGGTATGATTATCTTTTTGTGTAGCTGAGGTTGGGTAGAGTAGTAGGCCATGAGAAAAGAGTAGGTCGAGGAACTGAGTAATTAGGATATTTGAGGTAAAGTCAAAGTCAATAGTGGACCCTTCTTTCATGGGGATAAAAGTCCTTTTACTCTTGTATATCAGTGACACATGTTATTCTCTGGAGACCTCATCCTGGTCTGTTGTTTTAATATTCTTGTGGCTTCTTGGGGAACGGTCTCCTTCTAGCCTTACCCGGTCTAAGTGTGTGTTCTTTCCCTTTTCCTACCCCCTCTACTTTCAGGTCCCGTAGATGTATTATCTCCTCCTGTGAATTAAAGCTCCTTGAGATTGCGTTGCTTGCTTGTATTGGTATCTTCAACATAGTGCCTGGCACACAGTAAGGATGTAATAAATGGTTTATATCTCCGTCTATTTATCTACTGATGTTCCACGAATCCTGGTGAGCCACCAGTATTCAAGATCCTGTTTTGTTTCCTCATGTTCTTTGAGATAAAATGTCTGTGAAAAATAATGAGGCCTGAAGATAAGGCTGAAACTAACAAGGTTATTTCTAAATATTATCAAAGCCCTTGCTTGGACCTTGGTAGGGCTGCTATCCTATCCCTCTTCCTTTCCACATTTAATCCCTTATCTACCCTAACAAAAGGTAAAAAAGGAGGGGGGATAAATAACTAAGCTTGTGGCTAGTCAAGTTAATAGGGTTATGGGAAATTTTTTAGGATGAGGGAGCCTGGATCTATCAAAAATAAATGCACAGTAAGGAGTAATAGTGTGCATATTATCTCTGGTTAATTAACCACAATTCCTTTTTCTGAGATTTGCAAATGTTGGATGCACTAAGGCACAAGTAAGGCAATTCCTTGGCCTTTCCTCTTCAACAAAATGATGTCTCAGTCCCAGCCCTGCACCTTCAATTCTTGGTCTTGAATTGCCCTCAAAGAAATGTAAGTTGTTTTTTTTTTATTTTCCTGAAATAAGCAATGTTTTGTCTTGTATAAGTAGGCCAAGAGCTATTTAAAAGTCTGTTTTAAAGCTTTTCAGAATATTGGGAATTGAGTTGCATCTCTCAGTGAACTATAAATAAGTAAAACTCTGAATCTTAAAAAAAATAAAAAAAAGAAATCAATCTGAGGGTTTCCTGTTCCCTGCTAGAAATAATAAAGTCTTAGATTATGGCCTCCTTTCTGCTAACTGACCTGCCTTTTCCAGCCAAAGCTGTTGCACAGTCTCTTTGCAAATCTATTTCTCAGGATTGACCTCAATAATTTTCTCAATTGAATGTAATCTTGCAAAAGTTTGCAGATTTGAGCACTGTGGCTTTGCAAAAATCCATTTTCATGCACCTGACTATGTGAAGAAACTTGTGCTATGAAATTCTAAATATGTTTCTTTATTTCTGGGAATTCTCTCCCCAGAAAAACTATGCATTTTAAATGAAGCCCTGATTGGAGACCAACTGGAGTTAAAATGCACATCCAACTTTCTCTGCTCAGAGATCTAATCGGGCCTCATTGTAGTGTACTCAGACCTGCAAACACCTGCCCAGCAGGCATTAGTAGGGGTCGTGGAGAATTCACCTCTTTTCCAGTTAGAGACAGAACTACCTTTCCCTTTTGATAAGATTAAGGAAAGGTTAATAGCTTCGCCAAATCAAGGCGAATCCTAATCATTCAAGGGCTTTGTCTCTGAGTTTAATCAACTCTGTCAGAGAGCACAAACATAACCCAATTTATTTTTGATATTACAACTGCCCTGACTGCCATTTTGATAAAGGTTTTTAGCTGAATCAACCTTTACATATAATAACTTCGCCAGATAAAGTCAGATTCTTTTTTTTTTCGCTTTAAAGTTCAGATGTCAATTTTCCCTAGCTACTTCAGGCTTTTAAATTGGGCTTTTCATGGCGCCACTGTCTTTCACATCTTTTGAAAACTTCCTTTGCCGGCAAATGAAAAGGCCTAGAGGGAGAACTATGGCCAAACCAAGACAATTTTTTTTGAGACCTTTAAATAACCCGTTCTCCATTCTGCCTATGAGATCTGTAAAATCAATCTTTGTTACTTAAGACTTCTCCACTCAATGTTCAGCTAGTAGAATGGATTACAGCAAACCTCAGACAATCCTCCAAATACAGAAACTCATATTGGAAATTGCAAAGGAGTTAGCTGTTACTACCAGTTATTGCAGTTGCACTCTTTACTGGAGACATCAATATTTCTAATTAATGTAGTTTGACAAATGTAGTGGGGAAAGAATAGCAGAAAGACCTGTAATTAGAAACACAATTTACATAGCTTCATACTATATTTAGTAAAAGAAATGTGACAGCAAGATCGCCATCTTCTTTCTCTATATATACTCTTTCCATTGAAGATATCAACCACATCGAGGTTCTCAATAATCGTCTTTAAGTAGATCTACATTTTAGTCCTAAGAAACAGAGGTGGTGGCAGAGCGGATAATGCATTATACCTAGTGTCTGAAGAGCTGGCTTCAAATTATGCCTCTGAAGCTTGCTAATTATATGAGCCTAGTCAAGTCACTTATCCACTCTGTGCCTCAGTTTCCCAAACTGTAAAAGTAGGAGGTTGGCCTCAATGGCCTCTAAAGTCCAATCAAACAATAAAATCTGCGATTACTTTAGTGAGCCCTAAACATTCACCTTTGCTAAAATTTCTACCTTATCTTTCATGTTCAACCTTTTAAAATTAAACATATATTTCCCAGAAATTATTTCCCTAGTTGGACTGCTGTAGTTTTGCCTATGCCATCATCACTTCCCCAACACTTCATTCATCCAAAGTTAATGAGAAAGCCCAGTCACCTTTGGATCGTCATTATTTTTCACTACAGCCCCTGCCCCCAATACAATGTATTACTAAATCTTACGAATTCTTCCTTTATAGGGCTCTTCAAAAAGTACCTGCTACTTACTAGCTATGCTATAAATCACTTGTCTTCTCTGAGCTTCAGCTCTGGATCATAGATCTGGAGCTCAAAGATATCTCAGAGTATATCTAATCCAACTTCCTCATTTTACAGATAAGGAAACTGAGACCCAGGAAGGTTACTGCTTGCCTAATAATTACACAGTCAGGAAGCATCTGAAAGAGGATTTGAAGCCAGTCCCTCTGACTGTAGAGCCAGTGCTCTTCCTATCACATGATAATAATAAATAATAATAGCATATTGTGTGTGTATGTGTGTGTATACATACACATACACACATTCATTTGAAGGACTTCTTTTAAAGTTTTCAAGCTACATAACATATTACCTCATTTGATTTTCATTACAATAGGCAGGTGCTTCTATTTCCCCCATTTTACAGATGAGGAAACTGAAGCTTGAGAAAGGTTAAGTGACTTTCTCAGGGTCAGGATTTGAACTCAGATTCTACTCATAATCTTAGCCTCCCCCAGGGAGTCCTTTGGGTGTTTCTGGAGCAGTTGGAAGCTTTTCCAGGAAAGTGACACAAAACAGGGTCTACACTCAGTAGCCTCACCAGCGTTTTTCTGCCATTTCAAAACAGGCATTTCAAACTTCCATGTGTTATAGCAGAAACAAATGTAGCCTTAGTTATTATGATTTTATTTTTGTCATTTGTTTTTACTTATTTGCTTCATTTAATGTCATCAAAACTTATTTTACCCAAGTAGTCTTGATAAGATAAAAATATCGGAATTTGTGATCTTGCTATGGATTTTTTTGCATTGCCTTTTGAGTTGACCAGAGGTCATAGCAGAGGAACCCACAAGATTGAGAGTGTGAAAAAATAAACCAAATGGATAGAGGCCATGAGAAGAGAGCAGAAAGTTCTCTTGTTATATAGGACAGCAGGGTTGTGAGCAGAGGGTGGTGGTGGGGGCGAATCTGCTGGGAAATACTGGTTGGATTCTTTTGAGAAATCCATGTATGGTATTTTGAAATCCTGCCCAGCCCACTGTTCTCATGTGTTTTGTGGCTATTTAAAGCATTTTTCCTTACTCTACTGGGGAGCGGGAGGAGAGCGCAGAGGAGGACTGCCAAGGAATAGGAAAGAAGGATCGCTTTTGCTGAATTATTCTCCCCCCGCCCCGCAAATATTTCCCTAAACCTTCGCTCTGCCACTGGGAGCACTGGTCTCTTCGAAATTGTAGATGGGAGATATTGTTCTCTCCATATCTCATCGAGCTTCTCTGCTGGGCAGAGATTGGCCATTGGGGGGATGCTTGCTCTTAGTGAAGAGTTCCTTGGTCACAGTTACCAACTTTGGATCCTAAAGGCTGCTAAGAAGCGCATTCCTCCACCTTCGGTGCACAGGCAGCTCTGCATCTCTGAGAATGCCTGGGCATATATGTTGCCAGCAGCACCAGCCTGAGCATAGGTGGAGGTGGCTGCTTTTGCGATGTGGTTTCAGGGGCATTCTTAGCCTTCAAACCATCCCAAAATAACACTTACACTGCTTTCTCCTCTTAACTTGGTTTGAAATCCTCAAGGTTAGACTCATTAATTGGATCAACAATAAATAAGGAGCTATCTGTCTCCAGAAGGCAGTTCTTAAAATGCTCATGTGTTAGAGCATCCATAGCATGCTAGACTTTAGCCCCCACATTTTACAGATGAGAAAATTGTGGCATTAAGGTGGTGAAGTCATTTCTTCAAGGTCTCACAGAGGACAAGCATATTCAATGTTTCCTGCTGAGTGTCCCACCCGCACATCAGCACTAACTACTGGTAAAGCACTGAGAGCAAATTCTGCAAGAAGGAAGTACAGGATAGGTTTGTTCCCATGGGGCAGAAGTTTGTAGCAGAGAGACCAGGGCAAGGAATGAGAGTTCTGAGATAGAGCGAACAAGCCTGAGGCATTCTGGGAATTGGATGGGTCCTGAAGGAGGAGAAGAATGCTTATAGTAGGAAGGATGTAGAATGTCAAGCCCTTTGTAAAAAGAAAAAGGCTTCAGGTTGCTGGGCATCTGCTTTCTTCAAATAGTGACTGAAGGTCTTGTACGTGAAGACTTTTATTCTTATTCCATCTGTACATCATCTTCTCCATTCCCCATTCTCTCAGGCAGATCTGCAACATGGAATGGGAGGACTGAGACTTTGTGCTAGTTTGCCAATATCTGAAGGGCGCTTCTTCCTGGTGATAGCTCTCTGGACTCCCAGTAAGAGTTTCATAGTTCCACTCCTTTGCTGGACCTCAGATTGCCAACTCCAGGGTCTCATCATTATTAAAAGGCCCATTTCCCACGGCCTGCCTTTCTATCTGCCTTTCCCCTTCTAGGTAGCCTAGATTTGCCTTGTGCTGGGTTGTACAATGGGAGAATAGTTCAGGCATTCTGGGTAATGGGTTGCCCCTCATCATTTCCCTCCATACTTCACCCCAGGATCAGACTATCCTCTACCTGCTCCCTTATAACACTGGGATGGTAACGGAATTTTCCCAGGGATGGCTCTTCTTTTAGGTCTCGAATTTTGAAAATTGGGTGTGCATGTTGCTATGGGTACTGCTGTGTGCTTTGCAGTCCAATTTGAAGTAGCAAGTGGCCATGTTTTTACCTTTTGTGAATGTCTCAGCATGGACTCCTGATGTATGGATGTATGATTAAACCCTAATGTCTACTTCTGAGAAGCCAAGCCAGGGGTAGATGGATCATAGCCCATTTTTTATAGTTATTTATAAGTGCAAGGCTTGTGTTTTAGTCTGCTTTTCACCCCCTGTGCAATCTGGCACAATGCTTTGTACATACAAAGTGGGCCTTCAGTCAACATCTCGAATAGAATTCACAAATAGTTGTTGGAGGAATTGTGTAAATGTTCCTTCATTCTTGGGCCTGGTAGACAACATCTGCCATGGGGAGGCCCTTGAATCTTGTTGCTTTCTTTACCAGCTTGGAATTTAAATCAGTGGGGTCAAATTCAGGTAGAAACAAGAGCCACTAAAGCTTATGGAAGGATCCTTGTGGGCCTCATACTGACTTAGAAAACAACATAGTAACATTATCTGTGTTTATTGTATTTTACTCATTTTGTTAAATAATTCCCAATTATATTTTTAATCTGGTTCAGGTCATACTCAGGAGTGTTGTAGACTGCATGTGACCATGGGCTGTGCATCTCATATATCTAGTGTAAACTACCTGGGCCAGGTCCCCTTCTCCTATGATTGCATCTTGCCTATATGTGAAACAGGAGGGCAGGTAAGTGAATAGAATGCTGGGCCTGGAGTCAGAAAAACTCAGCTTCTTCGGTTCAAATCTGTGTGCCCTGGGCAAGTCACTTAATCCTATTTTCCTCAGTTTCCTCATCTATAAAATGAGCTGAAGAAGGAAATGGCAAAGCACTATAGTACCTTTGCCAAGAAAACACCAAATGGGGTTTCAAAGAGTCAGATACAACTGAAACAACTGAATGAAAACAACATATGTGAAATATAGGGTGGGGAAATAATATGTGGCTCCACTTTGAACTCCTATAGGAAGTCAAGCAAAGTTAATGATGTTTAAAAATATCACACCTCTACAAAGACCTCTCTCAATGCCTCGTTTTGGGGTGGAGATGACCTAGGATTCTCAAAGGCCTAATCAGTAGATCACAAATCTTTTTTTTTTAGGAAAACCAAACAAATATAGTTTATTTCATTTTAAGAAAAAAAAATCTTTTAATATGTGACTTCAGGAACCATGTCTCTCCCTAAGTTTGAAGGGCACTTATCATATTGCTCATAATTATAGATGGATTGTCTTATACATGGCTTTTGCTTTTGACTTTTTTGGGGAGGCAGTTGGGGTTAAGTGACTTGCCCAGGGTCACACAACAGCTAGTAAGTGTCTGAGGCTGGATTTGAACGCAGGTCCTCCTGACTCCAGGGTTGGTGCTATATCCATTGTGCCACGTAGTTTTCCCCAAATTAGCTCTTTCTTGAAATACTATCCTTCCCACTAGAGACGGAACTCTCTTATAACAAAGAAAAACAATTAAGCAAAAGCCTTGTATACACAGTGACCATGCCTGATAATACATATATCATTTTACCCCAGGAGTGATGACTTATCTGTCTGAAGGAGGGATGGGGGTTTCATGATCTCTTCTTTAAA
>JAQQSZ010017019.1:0-10896 GCA_028646595.1 Phalanger gymnotis
CACCTACCCAGCAAAACTAAGTATCATGCTCCAAGGCAAAACATGGATTTTCAATAAAATAGAGGACTTTCAAGCTTTCTCAATGAAAAGACCAGAGCTGGATAGAAAATTTCACTTTGAAACAGAAGAATCAAGAGAAGCATGAAAAAATAAACAAGAAAGAAAAATCATAAGGGACTTATTAAAGTTGAACTGTTCTGTTTACATTCCTACCTGGAAAGATGATGTGTATAATTTGTGAAACCTCAGTATTAGGGTAGCTGAAGGGAATATACATATATATGTATGTGTATATATATATATAGACATATATATATACACATACATGTATACATATGTACAAATACATATATATATACATACGGAGGTCACAGGGTGTATTGCCTATGAAAGGATGATATCTAAAAAATAAAATCAAATTAAGAGATGAGAGAGGAATATATTGAGAGAGGGAGAAAGGGAGAGATAGAATTGGGTAAATTATCTCACATAAAAGTGGCAAGAAATAGCACTGTTTTGGAAGGGAAGAGGGGGCAGGTGAGGAGGAATGAGTGAATCTTGTTCTCATCGAATTTGATCTGAGGAGCGAATAACATATACACTCAAATGGGTACCTTACCCCACAGGAAAGAAGGAGGAAGGAGATAAAAAGGGGGGATGATAGAAGGGAAGGTAGATAGGGGGAGTAGGTATTCGAAAGCAAACACTTTCAAAAAGGGACAAGGTCAAGGGAGAAAAGCGAATAAAGTGGGATAGGATAGGAAAGACCAAATTTTAGTTAGTCTTTCACAACATGAGTGCTGTGGAAGGGTTTTGCATAATGATATGCATGTGGCCTATGTTGAATTGCTAGCTTTCTTAGGGAGGGTGGGTGGGGAGAAGAGGGGAAAGAATTTGGAACTGAAAGTTTTAAAAGCAGGTGTTCAAAAAAAAGTTTTTACATGCAGCTAGGAAATAAGATATACAGGCAATGGGACCTACAATTTTATCTTGCCCTACAAGAAAGTAAGGGAAAAGGGGATGGGGGAGAGTGGGGGACAGAAAGGAGGGCTGACTAGAGAACAGGGCAATAAGAATATGTGCTATCTTGGAGTGAGGGGAGGAGGGTAGAAATCGGGAAAAATTTGTAATTCAAACTCTTGTGGAAATCAATGCTGAAAACTAAAAATATTAAATAAATAAATAATAATTAAAAAATAAATGAGAGGCAATACAGCATGGAAATGTCAAACTCTCAGTCCATAGTTCACAAAACCAGGACAAAATCTAATTGGGAAAAGTTTAGCAAAATAAACAAAAAATACAATAGCATAAAAAAAGAATGTCAAGGATTTATGTGGGCTCATGTTATATCCTACAGCTTTACTAAAGTCACTTATTATTTCAAGTAGTTTAGTTTTTTCCTTGATCCTCTAGGATTCTGTAAGTATGTCATCATATCATCTGCTAAGAGTGATAACTTAGTTTCTTCCTTGCCTATTCTAATTCCTTCAATTTCTTTTTTTCTCTTATTGCTAAAGCAAACATTTCTAGTACCAAATTGAATAATAGAAATGATAATGAATATCCTTGTTTGACCTCCAATCTTATTGGAAATGCATCTAGCTTATTCTCATTACATGTAATGCTTGCTGATGCTTTTAGATAGATGCTACTTATTATCTTAAGGAAAACTCCATTTATTTCCATACTGTCTAGTATTTTTAATAGGAATGGATGCTGTATTTTGTCAAAAGCATTTTCTGCATCTATTGAGATAATTATATGATTTCTGCTACTTTTTGTTGATATAATCAATTATGCTGATAGTTTTCCCAATATTGAGCCAGGCTTTCATTCCTGGAATAAATCCTTCTTGGTCACAGTGTATTATTCTCATGATAAGTTTCTGTGTCCTTTTTGCTCACATTTTATTTAAAATTTTTGCATAAATATTCATTAGGAAATTGGTCTATAATGTTCTTTCTCTGTTTTGACTCTTCTGTGTTCAGGTATTAGTACTGTATTTGTGTCATAAAAAGAATTTAGTAGAACTCCTTTTTCCCCTCTTTTCCCAAATAGCCTGTAAAGTATTGGAATTAATTGTTCTGTAAAAGCTTAATAGAATTTGCTTGTAAATCCATCAGGCCCTGGAGATTTTTTCCTAGGGAGTTCATTGATGGCTTGTACAATTCCTTTTTCTGAGTTGGGGTTATTTAAGTATTTTCCTTCCTCTTCTTTTGAACTGGGCAATGTATATTTTTTGTAAATTTTTCATCCATTTTCTTAAGACTATCAAATCTGTGGGCATACAATTTGGCCAAATAATTCATAATAATTGTTTTAATTTCCTATTCATTGGACTTGAAGTCACTTTTTCATTTCTGAAACTGGTAATTTGATTTCTTTCTTTTTTTTTGAACAAATTGATGAAAGGTTTATTGAGTTTATTGGGTTTTTTTTTTTATAAAACCAGCTCTTAGTTTTATTTATTAGTTCAATAGTCTTCTTGATTTCAATTTTATTAGTCTCTCCTTTGGTTTTCAGGATTACTAATTTGGAATTTAGTTAAGGGTTTTCAATTTGTTCTTTTTCTAGCTTTTTTAGGTGCATGCCCAATTCATTGATCTCCTTTTTATTTATTTTATTTATTTAAGCATTCAGAGATATAAAACTTCCCATAAGAACCACTTTTGGTGCACCTTATGAATTTTGGTATGTTG
Organism: Phalanger gymnotis; assembly: GCA_028646595.1. Lineage (NCBI taxonomy): Eukaryota > Metazoa > Chordata > Mammalia > Diprotodontia > Phalangeridae > Phalanger > Phalanger gymnotis. The sequence goes on from JAQQSZ010017019.1 coordinate 2,703, forward strand.
TCTCATTGCTGGCATTCCCTTGAATGAAGTTACTGATTCTATGATTTTTTGTTTGACTCATACATTCTTTAGGATTAGCTTATTTAGTTTCCAATTAATTTTCGGTATATCTTTCCCTATCCCCTTGTTACAAATAATTTTTATTGGATCATGATCTGAAAATGATGCATTGACTTTCCACCTTTCTGCACTGGATTGTGGGATTTTTATGCCCTAGTACATGGTCAATTTATGTGTATGTGCCATGTACCACCAAGAAAAAAAACTATATTCCTCTTTATCCCCATTCAATTTTCTCCAGAGGTCTAACCTATCTACCTTTTCTAAAATTCTATTCATCTCCTTTCCTTCTTTCTTGTTTATTTTGAAGTTAGATTTATCAAGTTAAGCGAATGAGAATTCCCTTAACTTCTCCTCTAAGAATTTGGATGCTATACCACTTGGTGCATATAGGTTAAGTAATGATATTACTTCATTGTCGATAGTAACTTTTAGCAGGATATAGTTTCCTTCCTTATCACTTTAAATTAGATCTATTTTTCCTTTTTCTTTGTCTAAGATTAGGATTGCTACTCTTGCTTATTTTTTTTACTTCACCTGAAGCATAATATATTCTACTCCAGCCTTTTACCTTTACCCTGTGTGTATCCACCTGTTTCAAATGTGTTTCTTGTGAACAACACATTGTAGGATTGTGGTTTTTAATCAATTCTGTTTTCTGCCTCCCTTTTCTGAGAGAATTCATGTCATTCACATTCACAGCTATGATTACTATCTGTGTCTTTTTCTCCAAACTATTTCCCCCTCCTGTTTATGCCTTTATTTCTCACTTCTCCCTTCCCCTCCTCAAAATAGTTTTGCTTTTGACCACCACCTCCCCCGCTTTTCCCTCTCTATCATCCTCCTCCCTTATGTTACCCTTTTCCCTAACTACATCTTCCCTCCCTTATAACCACCCCCTCTTTATTTCACCTTTCCCCTCCTACTGCCTGTAAGGCAAGTTTGATTACTTTACTTAACAGAGTTTGTTATTCCCTCCTTGAACCAAATCTGATGAGAGTAAAGCTCAAACACTGCTCTTCTCCCTCTCTTCTTGCCCTTTGCTATAGTATGTTTTTGTGTCTCTTCATTCTATCTAATTTACCTCTTCCTACCTCTTCCTTCCTCTTCTACCAGTACCATCCCTTTGCACCTCTTAATTAGCTTTTTCAATACATCTGTTAATTTATACTCACACCATCTGTCTATGTATATACCTTTTATTGTCATGATATCTATACAATTCTCAAGATTAACTAGTATCACCCTCCCAGATGTAAAAAAAAATGCCCTTATTGAATAATGAGGTTTTTTCTCCTTTTTTCCTGTTTACCTTCTCATGCCTTTCTGAGTCTTGTATGTGAAGTTTAAATTTTCCATTGAGCTCTGGACTTTTTCATTAGGAAGATCTGGAATTCCCTTATTTCCTTGAATGTCCATCTCCTTCCCTGAAAAATTTTGCTAAATTTTGCTGAGTAGTTGATCCTTCGTTGTAGTCCAAGCTCCTTTGCCTTTCAGAATATTACATTCCAATCCCTCTAGCCATTTAATGTAGAAGCTGCAAGATCCTCCGTGATCCTGACTGCAGTTCCATGATATTTGAATTTTTTCTTTCTGTCTGCTTGCAGTATTTTCTCCTTAACCTGATAATTCTGGAATGTGGCTACAATATTACCTGGAGTTTTCAATTTGGGATCTTTTTCAAGTGGTTATTCGTGAATTCCTTTCATGACTATTTTACCCTCTGCTTCTGGGATTTGGGGGCTCTTTTCCTTGATGATTTCTTGGAAGATACCGTCCAGGCTCTTTTTTCATCATGTCTTTCCAGTAGACCAGTAATCGTTAGATTATCTCTCCTGGATCTTTTTTCCAGGTGAGTTGTTTTTTCCAATTAGATATTTTATGTTTTCTTCTTCATAGAGTCATTAGCTTCTACTTCCCCAATTCTAATTTTTAACAAATTGTTTTCTTCATTTAGCTTCTGTAACTCCTTTTCCACTTTGTTGATTTTACTTTTCAAGGAGTCATTTTCTCCAATTATGTTCTGTATCTCCTTAACCATTTCATCGATTTTACTTTTTAAACATTTGTTCCCATCAGTGATTTTTTTTTCTATTTTGTCCTTTGTATTTGTCTAAGAGTTAGTCAGTTTTTCTTTTTCTTCTCTAATTTAGCTTTTAAAATCCTCCTTGAGCTCTTCCAAGAACGCTTTTTGGGCTTGAGATGGGTTCATATTCCCTTTTGCATTTTCAGATATGGGTCAATGTCAATGCTGCCCTCTTCTGAATGCCTATTTTCGTCTTCACTGTCCCCATAGTAAGAATCGATAGAGAATTTTCTGGAATTCTTCTTCATGGTTGTTGTCCTTTTCCTGGCTTTTAAGGTGGATCTCTGGTTCTGTGACACAGGAGGCTCTGCTCCAATCTTCTTGTGCTGGGAACTAGGGCCCTAGTTACTGATTTTGTGTGCTGTGGCCTTTGGTTTTGTCAGCTAGAGGCTATATAATAGTGCCGCTCACCTGGAACTGAGGGGGAGTTGGCTGGTGTGTGCCAAGGGTGGAGCTCATGTGAAGGCTTTCTGAGTTTCCCTGGGGTTACATTGAAGCTTGCAATGTGAGCTGTGGAGGAGGGGTGGTCTGGCTGCTGGAAGTCTCCTCTTCCCCTAGGGCTGCACTATATGATTGATGTTCTCAGCTATTGTCTGAACTGGTTTCTGCTACTTCCCTTGGCTGTGTGTAGGAATATCTGGGGTCCTGGTGTTGGCACTTGCTGGCTCCACCCCGCTGAGGCTCAGGAACTCCTACTGCTCTCCTGAGGTGGGACTTGCTGCAACTCCTCCTGACCTGCACTGGTCCCCTTCAGCCACCTCAAAAGAGATCCTTCTCCCTAGTTTCTCTAGCTAAAAGGTTACCGTACCCTCACTTTTGGCTCCCCTATTTCAGGGTTTCTCCTAGGGCAGTATTTTCTGGGTTGGTCAAGTTCAGCAAATGAGGGATAAAAGCACTTACTATTCACTGAGACATCATGGCTCCTGGAAGTTCAAGAAGGTGACTTTCAAACGTTTAGTCTGTGGGTTGATAGCCCCAGTAGTATCTGCTGCTGCCCCAGCTCTGTGCTTCTTCCTCACTTAACTCTAACAGACTCTCATCTTCTACTGAGAGGTCTGTGGATATGCCTACTGGGTTCCATTATTGCTCCCACTCTGGTGTGGTTGGGTGCAGTTCATGTGCCTGGCACTCTCTCAGCCTGGTACAACAGATCTATCCTGTGCACCCTCCAGACTCTCCTTAGCTGAAAATCTGCCACACTACATCTCCTAATGGCTTCTTCCTCTCTTAAATCTGCTCAGATTCACTTCTTTAGAGGTATAGGACAGAATTTGTGAGAGAACTCTGCTAAGTCCCTGCCTTTGCTCCACCATCTTGGCTCAATCCCTTTCCAAGAGCATTTTTTAATTAGACTATAGATAGTTTTGATGTCTTCTTCTGAAAATGCCTGTTAATATTCTGTAACCATTGACCAAGTGGAGAATAGTGCATATTTTTATAAATCGTTCTCAATTTCCTATATGTTTGAGAAATGATCCCTTTATCAGAAAAACTTGCTATAATTTTTTCCCACTATCTTTTTCCTTCTAATTTTGACTGCATTAGTTTTGTTATGCAAAATCTTTTTAATTTAATGCATTCATTTTACTGCTTGTGATTTCTTTATCTCTTGTTTCTCACAAATGCTTCCTTTATCTATAGAAATGAAAGACACATTTTTCTGTGTTGCACTAATTCATTTATGACTTCACCCTTTATGTCAAATTCACTTATCCTTTTTGAGCTTATTCTCATATACGGTGTGATATGTTGACCTATGCCTAGTTTTTGTGAAACTATTCTCTACTTTCCCCAATAATTTTTGTCAAATTGTAAGTTTTTTCAAAAATAGTTTGGACTTTTGGATTTATCAACCACAAGGTGACTATTCTCGTTTACTATTATTTATTACTTAATCTACTCTATCACTTTCTTAAGTAAAAAATCAACAAAACAGTAAGTCCCTTGACCAAGTGTTGGTCAATATAATAATTTGCTCTCAAAAGCCAATTTCATCTTCTTCAAGTACAACTCTGGGATTCTGCCTTCTGACTGAAGCCTCATTTAATGATTTTAGAGTTTAGCTTAGTGTGTTTCCTGACACACAACTATAGAGTAGTTGACTGATTGATTGGGGAAATTTGAGCAGAAAGGAATTCTGATCATAGAAATTTACTATGGTGAAAAAGAAGATCAAAACCCTCATTCAGAAGAAGATAAAAAAGACAACATTGCTGCATCCAGACCTCCAAGAAAAACAGGAATTGGTCTCAGGCCATGGAAGAGTTCAATAATGATCTCAAAAATCAAGTAAGAGAGGTAGATGAAAAATTGGGAATAGAAATAAAGAAGATGTAAGATAATCATGAATAAAAATTCAACAGCTTGGTAAAGGAGGCACAAAAATCTGAAGAAAATAGCACTTTAAAAAATAGAGGAGGCAAAATTGTAAAAGATTCTCAAAATCCAATGAAGAGAACATTGCTTTGAAAAGCAGAAGTGGAGAAATAGAAAAATATATGCAAAAATTCACTGAAGAGAACTACTTAAAACTAGAATGGGGCAAATGGAAAAGGAGGTACAAAAGTTCAGTGAAGAATATAATTACTTAAAAGTTAGAATTGGGCAAGCAAAAGCTAATGACTTTATGAGAAATCAAGAAACAATCAAACAAAATCAAAAGCATGAAAAAGTAGAAGAAAATGTGAAAAATCTCATTGGAAAAAGCAACTGACTGAGAAAATAGATTCCATGGAGTTATTATCAAGGAAATTATCAAGGAAAAATGTGTTGATATTCTGTAACCTGATGGGAAAATCAAATGGAAAGAATCAGATATCTTAAAATGAAAAATCCCAGGAATGCTACAGCAAAATTCTAGACTTCCCAGATCAAGGAGAAAACACTGCAAGCAGACAAATAAAATCAAATATCATGGAGACACTATCAGAATAACAAAAGATTCAGCAGCATGTACATTAAAGCCTCAGAGTGCTTGGAATATGCTATTTTGGAATGTAAAAGAGTTGAATTACAACCAAGAATGACCTACCCAGAAAAACTGAGTAAAATGTTTCAGGGGAAAACATAGCTATTTAATAAGATAGAGAACTTTCAAACATTCCTAATGAAGTGACCAGAGCAGAATAGAAAATTTGACTATAAATACAAGATACCAAAGAATCATATCACATTAAACAGGAAAGAGAAATCATAAGGGATTAAATAAGGTTAAACTGTTTATATTCTTACATAGGAAAATGATATTTATATCTCCTAAAAACTTTCTCATTATTAGCACAGTTAAAAGGTGTAGACAGAAGGGAGAGGCGTAAGTTGAATGTAATGTTATGATTAGCTAAAAAAATAAAATTAAGAATGAGAAAGAATGTGCTAGGATTTGGAGAAAGGGAGAGGTAGAATGGGCCAAGTTATCTGATATAAAAGATGCCTGAAAGAGATTTTACAGTTCAGGGGGAAAATAGGGGAAGTAGGGAGCACATGAACCTCACTCTCATTGCAATTGGCTTAAAGAGAGAGTAACATACACACTCGGTTTGGTTGGATCAAATAGGAAAGTAGTAGGGGAAGGGGATAAGTGAAAGGATGAGGGGAGCTGATTAGAAGGGAGGACAGTTTGGGAAAGGTAAATGTCAGAAGCAAAACACTTTTGACAATGGCCACGGTAAAAGGAGAGAAAGAGTAGGATAAATAGGGGGGAAATAGGATGGAGAGAAATACATAGTTGTGAATCATTACTGTGAAAAAAAATGTTTTACATTGAGTTTCTCTGATAAAAACTTCATGTTTCAGAGAAAACAAAATCATATTTAGACAAATAAAGTCATGCCTCAATTGATATGTGCTCCAAGCACAGGAACAGCAAATTTTCAGACAAAGTAATCAAAGCTAACTATAATCACATAAAAATATGCTGTAAATCACAGTTAATGAGAGAAAATAAAAATTAAAACAACTCTGAAGTGCTACATCATACGTTCCAGATTTGATGATATGACAGAAAAGGAAAACGGCAAATGTTAGAGGGGATGTGGAAAAATTGAACCACTACTGTATGGTCAAGTTGTATACTATTCTGCCATCTGAAGTGTGATTTGGCACTATTCCCAAAGGATTATAAACCCATACATACCCTTTAGGACAATACCACTACTAGGTCTGTATCCCAGAGATCATAAAGAAGGGAAATGTACCTATATATACAAATGTTTACAACAGTTATTTCTGTTGTGGCAAAGAATTGAAAATTGAGAGGATGTCCATCAATTAAGGAATGGCTATTTCCTAGTTGCATGCAAAAACTTTTTTTTGAACATCTATTTTTAAAGTTGTTGCATATGATTGTGATGGAATACTATTTTGGTTTAAGTAATGATGAAGAGTTTGCTCTCAGAAAAACACAGAGAGATGAATAGAAACTGAGTGAACAGAACCTTGAGAACCTGATAACAATAACAACAATATTGTATGACAATCTATGAATAACTTAAGTATTCTCAGCAATACAATGATCTAAGAAAATTCTATATGACTTATGATCAAAGTTGCTGTGGCTCTTGCAAGAAAGAATTGGTAGAGCCTGAATGGAAATCAAGGATACATTTTCTTTACTTATTTTATTTTTCTTGTTTTTTCTGCATTTTCTTACACATAACAACTTACATGGAAATGTGTTTACATGACTACATAAGTGTAATCTTTGTCAAATTACTTGGCTTCTCAATGGTGGGGGGTAGGAGAGGGATGAGGGAATTCGGAAGTCAACATCTGAAAAAAATGTCAGAATTGTTTTTACATGTAATTGTGGAAAAATAAAAGATTAAATAAGTAAGACCTACCTAGACCTGAGGTCTCCTCTAAAGTCAAAGGGGTTTAAGGATCATTCAGAGGAAGTTACAGAAGCACACTATAAAAAGGACTCTTGAAGATCAGTATCTGGTTGAGATATTTCAGTCCTCTTTTTGCATGTTACTGTGTGTAGACTCCACTAGAGACCAATTGAGTTACCCATACAGTCACATCAAGACAACCCCAAACAGTACTGAGTCTTCAGGAGTTGTGTGAAATACATTGTTTTCTACAGATGAAAGGGAAGGATAATGGAGAAATTCATCACATGAAATCCCTTACAAGAGCTCTTGTAATTTTTTGAAGAAGGCCAAAGGCAACTGATAATTTATGGTAGCCACCAGAAACTAAACATCATCATTATCATCAACAACAAATATTTATACAGTGTGTATTGTTTTTACTTATTTTATTATAAATCATCAAAGCCTGATTTCTTTCACCAAGAGAAAAGAGCCTGAGTTAAGTAACTAGGGAGTCTTCAAGAAGGAAGGAATCAAGGAAGGGAAAAGGAAAGAAAGTATGAAGGAAGGAAACAAGAATTATTAAATTCCTATTACCTGACAGGCACTGTCCTAAGTGCTTCAAAAATATTATCTCACTTGATTATGCCAACCACCCTGGAAGGCAGGTGATATTATTATTCCTCTTTTACAACTAAGGAAGCAAGGGTTAGGTGATTTTCTTCACGGCACATAACTATTGCCTAACATCAGATTTCTTTTGTTCTGTTTTTAAATAAATTTTTTTTTAGTTTTCTACATTCATTTTCATAAGATTTTGAGTTCCAAATTTTCTTCCCATCTCTCCCCTACTCCCTACACCCAAATTGCTTGCATTCTGATTACCTCTTCCCCCAGTCTCCCCTCCCTTCTTTCACCTGATCACACTCCCTTATCCCCTTCCCCCTTACTTTCTTATAGGGCAAGGTAGATTTCTATACTTCATTGCCTACATATCTTTTTTTCCCAGTTACATGTAAAAACAAATTTAACATCTGTGTTTAAAACTCTGAATTCTAGATTCTCTCCCTTTTACCCTTCCCACTCACCCTCATTGAGAAGGCAAGCAATTCAATATAAGTGATAAGTATGTAGTTATGCAAAACCCTGGATAATAGTCATCTCCATCCTATCTCTCCCACCATGTATTTTATTTCCCCCTTTGATTCTGTCCTTTTTCAAAAGTGTTTGCTTTGGA
>JAQQSZ010017020.1:0-10896 GCA_028646595.1 Phalanger gymnotis
ATTCGTGTGGAGAGTGTTTCATAATTAAGTTCATATAGGCCCTGGGTATGTCTTGGCAGATTCACTCCCAAATATTTTATACTGCCTACGGTAACTTTGAATGGAATTTCTCTTTCTATCTCTTGGAACAGCAAATAATTTCATTAAAGCCAATTAGAATTAAAATACATCATAGCATTTTTTGGAGTTACAATAGAAGCAATCCTTAGGAAAAAATTAATATCGCTAAACTGTTATCATCATAAGAAGAAAAAATTCATTGAATTATGCATCCATCACCAGGAACAGCAGAAACAAACACATTGAAAATTAACAAATTAAGAAACTTCAATTGTACCACAAAGCAGATAAATCAAAGTGATGAATAAGATGTTAAATTACACTAATAAATTAAACTAAAATTTGTTTTAAATAAATAAAATTACCAACAAATAAAGAAAAATACAAGATGTTATTAGGAGCTATTTTGCCAACTATATGCCAAGAAAATCAGGAACTTAAATGAATATATATATATATATATATGTATATGCATGTGTGTGTCACACACACAACACGCATACACACACTGTTTCCTACATTAACAGGCAGGAAATACACAATTGAAAGAATACTTTCTTAGAAAAAGAAATTGAATAAACCAAAAAGAGCTCCCAAACTGAGAGATGTGAGGAATAGATTAATTTCAAAGCAAGTTTTATCAATCAAAGAATAATTAATTTCAGTGCATAAACTACATAAAAACTGTCAAAAGATTGCTCAATAGTCCTAGAAAAATATAATTGTGAAATTCATCTAGAGCACAAGAAGGATCAAGCTTCTCAAGAAAAAGTATTACATTTAAAAAGTGGCCAAAAATAGATTTAACCTTACCAGATCTCAAAATATGCAAAAATGAATAATAAAAACAATTCAATACTAGTCAGAAAATAGAAAAGTTGGTGAGTGAAATTGATAATGTAAAAACATACTTAATAGAATAACCTCCCTAGCCTGGAGTTCAGCAAATCCAACAACCTCAGCTACCTGGGTATGGACTCACATTTTGATTTCTGAAAAATATAAAAATTAAATAATAATCTGACAGAAATTAGATTTAAAATGATACCTCACATCTCAAATCATGACAGGCTCTAAATACTTAGATGACCTAAACCTAAAAGATCACACCATAAACACATTAGAAGAACAAGGAAGAACTTAGCTTTCAGGTCTATGAATCAGGGACAACTTGATGATTAAAGCAAAGTAGAAAAGGGAGAAGAGGGAGAAAGGGGGGGAGGGGAGGAAGAAGGATGAGGGAATGGAGGGGGGAGGAGGAGAGAGATAAGTAGGTGAAGAAGAGAAGGGGGAGGAGGAGATGGAAAAGAACAGATGATAAAATGGCTTATATTGATTAGACAATTTTTATCAAGTTTTGCACAAACAAATCTAGCATAGCTAAGATGAGAAGGAAATCAATTATCTTTGGGAAAAACCTTTGAAGCAAGTTTCTCTGATAAAAGTTTATTGTCCAAGATACATGAGGAATTGATTCAAATTTATAAAGTACAAGTCATTCCCCAAAAAATAAGACAAGGGATATGAATCAGCAATTCTAAGGGGAAGCAATCATAGTCATCTATAACCAAAAATAGCAACTAACCAAACAAAAACACAAACAAAAAAAAAAAAACCTTTTCAAATAACTAGTAGGGAATTGCTAATTAAAGTAATTCCAAGGTTCCTCCTCACACCCATCATTTTAACATAGTTGTCATAATAGGAATATGACAAATAATGGAGGTTCTTTAGGAAAACAGGTATAGTGTTAAGTTGGTATTGTCCTGGAAAACACTTTGGACCTCAAAAAGTTACAATAGTGTGTATGATATTTGACTTAGTAATACCATGATAAGGCCTATACCCCAAGAAGATCAAATGAATTGAAAAAAGACCAATACGTTAATAAATATTGACAACAGAGTTTTGCAAACTAAGGGAGTGTCTAACAATTGTGGAATGGCTGAGCAAATTAGAGCATATGAATGTATTATTCAAACAGGAATGAAGAAAGTGGTAATTTCTGAGAAGCCCATGAAGATGATGCATAGTGAAGGTGAGAAATCAAAGCATTCATACTGTAACTTCAACAAAATGAATAATTTTGAAAGACTTAAGAATTATGATTACTCTAAAATTTGTCAGGATTCCAGAGGATCAGGGATAAAGAATGCCATCCACTTCCTGACAGAGAGAAGATGGACTAATATGCATTGAACATAGCTGATGTGGGAATTCGTTTGTTTGACTATGTTTCTCTGTTACAAGGGTTTGTGATTTTTCTTTATTTTCTTTTCTGGTAGGGCATAAAGGGAAGGAGAAAAAATAAATACTTAATAATGGAAAATGAATTTAAACTAAAATAATAAGACATTATTTTAAGAAGATAAAGCTGAGAAGAAATTAGTCATTACATAGATATATCTACTAGGAACCACAAAATGTGCTAGATGTTAGAGAAACAGAGACAAAAAGTGAAACAATCCCTGACTTCAAGAAGCTTATGTTGTTTTGGAGGATACAGCAGATATGTACATACACACATTATATGTATATACATGCACATACATGATGCAAATTATATATATATATATATATTTACATATACATATGTATATATATGTATGTATATATAATCACACACACGTTGTGTATGTTTATCACACATGAGCAAAATAACTCTTACATATGCTACATTGCACAGAGTACAAACAGGATGGAGATTCTCTAAAAATGAAGGTGCTATAGGTGCTCCTGTTTGCTGATGGAATTTTGCCAATTATATAAAGCATTCAAATACTAGACAGCCACTTCAACAAAACTGACAGCCACTCAAAAAAGGATTAGGCCAACCATTCTGGATAGGATAACATTCTACAAAGGGCAGGGGGAGGGGAATGGTTAAAGAATGCGTAATTTCATTATTATGCTTATAGTTGAGTGAACTGCCCTTTGGGGGACAGTGAGGTAGTTAGTCACTACATATATATGGGACAAGTGGGAAAATGGAAGTAATTTTGGGGGCCCAGAACTGAATTGGGGGAAGAGAATGGTTTGACTTGCATATGGGTAATTGCATAATACTTTCAACAAGCCCAAATTGTTTCCTGATATATGGGAAACAAAACCAAACCAAAACCACACCTTCTTTTAGAGATACTATATGGCTACAAATAATGGATGATCATCATATCCAAAGAATAAATATTACTAGTGACCCAAGGGGTAATGGTGAAATAAATGTTGGGTATAAGTAGGCTATATCATAAGTAGACCGAAATATTACTTGTGCCCAAGATATAGCAAAGAAATATATCATAAAAGAAATGTACAATTGGAAAAGGAAATGGCCTACTCATGTAGCATATTAAGGTATACCCTGTGAACTGCTAATGGTATTAAGAGACACAGAAAATTTTGAGACCTTTATCATATTGAATCAAACATATATAATGGCTTTATTGGAGGCTACATATAAGAATCATTCAAGAAAAGAAAATTGGTAGATTGTGTTCTGTCCCTGTGAAGATATTTTACATGATAGTGAGATGATAGATCCTTGGATTAATGAAGAAGAGAAAAGATATGAAGTAATGATACAACATTTTGAAAGGAAGCATGTTACCTGCTCATCTTAATCCTTCTTTTTGCCATTCCAGCTTTTTAAAAATGGCATAAAACTTTACAAAGTGTTGGTTTTGAACCAGAAATACCTCTGGAGAGAGATTAATGAAATTAATGATATATCTATGGGAAGGTTGGGTTGTGACTTTCCATTTCCTGTGGTTATGCTCATTTACCTTTTTTAACTTCCACTAGGGTTAGCTTTCCAAACCAGCTAAGTTTCCATTCGGGGTGGCTCACTTTGGAAATCAGAAAGTTTGTATTTATTCCTATTTTTTGATGAATTTTGGCTCATGTTCTTGACTATTTTGAGCTTTTGGTGGACTGAAAAATAGGGATAATTTCTTTTCTTTTCTGTTGGCAATTTTTGTGTGAATAGTGTATTGCAATTTTTGAAATCTAAAATGTCTTATTATTTTGTAGGTTCCTGAACTAAAAAGCCCACTCTGATGTCTCATCAAGGTGACTCTGAGTTTTGAAACAGTATTTCATTAGTATGCAAACTCTGAGACATCCTAACAAGATTAAAATATTTGAATATGAGTTTAGCAATAGACTATATATTAATATTATATATTACATATAATTTATATTATGTCCAAATGATCAAACCAGCTAATTGCAAACAGGCTAATCACCAACATATTGGCTACCAGCTGTTGAGCAATTTTGGCAGTAACAACTATCAAAGACTATGTCCTAAGTTATGTAAAGTTGACCATATGTGTAGGAGTAAGTTGTATGCACACTGATGAGATCACAGATCCTAAACACATTGAAGCATCTGGAACATTGATTAATTGGGTTTCTGGTTTTTGGGTTGTTTTTTGTTTTGTTTTAGCTAAAGTGCTCTCACTGAAGTAATTTTATGATAGGAACAGAAATTATGAAAATGAACTGGAATAAAAGAGGTCATCAAAGTAATGTATGAATAGAAGAAAAGACTGGATGGTCACAGGCCAAGAGAGAGGAAAAACCAAAGGAGTGCCCATGTTCCAGACAAGCATCCTTACAATATCAAAACAAAATGAGGAATATTCTCAGCCTATCCAATGAATCCTATATCCAGAAGTGTCAACTTCATTACCTGCAAAACTCCTAACAGCAACCCAAACCAGATTAAACTCTATTTGGGAAATGTTTAACAAGATAAATAAAAATGTAATACAACAGAGATAATGTTCATTGGTGGTTTTCTAAGTCAGTATGTAGCCCAAAGGTATCTGTTTATATTTCAGTTTTATACCACTGTCCTTGTGAAACATTTATGGAGGACATAGAAAAGAATTACACAAAGAAAATCTAATGGAATGGATGTAGAATTTTCTATAGCTTGATGGGGGAAAAACCAGTGTTTAAAAGAAAGGCTTTTGTTTCAGAAATAAGCTTGGCTGCTTTCAAACCTTGAAACAAATACCTCCTTATTTAAAAAAAAAACACCTCTCCAAAAAAGCCCTCCTTAATTTGCTTACTGATCCCTAAAATCATTTAAAAGGGTACAAAGTCCTTTATCCCTTCTTAGAGATGAAGCATAAAGGGTAAATCCCTCTTGAAGAAGTGAGTACTGATTTACGACTACTAACAGTTATGTAATGTTTAGAGATTTTCACAGCACTTTCCTACTAACAATATTGAAAATTTGATAGCAGAAACAAGATGAGAAAAATGAGGCCTGGGGATTGTCTATTCTCCATGCCCACACAGCTAGTAATTTATAGTGTCAGGAAGCATACCTAGGTCTCTTGGCATTAGATCCAGGACATTTTCAGACACACTGTCAACCGAGTTCTAAGGGAATCTGCTCCCAAAGAGTAGGCTTCAACAGGAGAAGTGGGAAGAAGGTATGAAGACATTGGGGTGCCAGAGGAGATTATATAATGGAGTGGAAATTGTACTGGTTTCAGAGGCAGAAGGCTGGGATCAAAAGTGAGTTCTGTCTTCTGTAAGCAAAATAAGTATTAACCTAACAGATTTCTGTGAAAAGTAAGTAAAAGAGGAAAATAAAGAGCAAATTTCCTTGTAACCATAAAAATCCGTATAATCCTTATGTGAAAGGTATATACTTCATTGATGACACTGGGGGTGGGGCGCAGGCTAGGTATGAAAAGAGGGTACAAAAGGAGAAGGATATGGCCTCCAAAGACTGATTTGTATATGTCACAATCCAGCTGTCCATTCACTTTTGTCTTTAGGGCAATTTATTTTCCCTGCAGCAAACGATGAGCACATGAAATTCTTTCCTGACCCTAAATTCAAGTTGCCATAACAACTTCAGAGAATTCTATAAATGATGAGGCATTAACTGTACAGCTTTACATTGGGCGTATGTGTAGGGGGGGAGGGAGTAAAAACAAAAGGAAACCCAAATATATATTTTCCCCAGTGGACCATTTGCAATAAAACCACTTCTTCAGCTGTTTCCTTAATTAGGCCCTATGGAGATGAACTTATTTGCAAATGAGTTTGCAATGATTTTCAGGTTTCCCCACTCTGATGTTAAATATGTAGCCATAGCTACACCAGCAGTGTGCAGTAGTGATGTTTTTGGCCCAAATTCTATGGCAGAATTCAGTGTTGCCTAGCTTCTTTGGTCTATTCATGAATGCTCTTGCAGGGGATTGCTGGGGACTTGGGAGGGAGACTAAGAGGAAGAACCAAGTTTAAATCTTATTTTAGATAATAGTTGCATGATTTCAGGCCCCTACAACATTAACACCTCTCTCAAATTGCCTTCACTCTATCTTGTATATATCATGTTTATATAAAGTTATTTGCATGCTGACTCCCCTATTAGATTGTTCATTTCTAGAAAATAGGATATGTCTTTTACCTTTTTTTGTACTATTACCACTTAACACAGTACTTGGCACATAATAGACAATAAATAAGTGCTCTTTGACTTGATTGACAACCTCTGGTAAGTTAATTAATCTCTGCTCAATTTTCTCATCTATAATATTTGGATAAAAATAGTACCTACTTCACTCAAGTTAATGAACTGTACATACTGTTTTACCCAGTGATACAATGTGCACTATGCAACAAAGAAGTTATAGAAAAGGATTAAAAATACCTAAGTGTACAAATATATGTATATATATCAACTCATTTTGTTTTGGCAAAAAATAGAAACTCAGGACTTTCAGGAGCCAAAATGGCAGAGTGAGCAGTGGCTCACAATCAACCTGCCCTATTAAACTTGAAAAACTGAGATATTATTACCTCAGGAAAAATCCTGGAACAGCACAGCCAGCAGAAAGATGGGGAGTGGCAGTTTTTTAGCCCAGGAAGCTTGGAAGATTAATAGGAAATGTCCCTGTAATTGTAGTGGAAGGGGAGCAGTATAGGTTGGAGATGCCCCAGCAAGTCCCACCTCAGCAAACCAGCAGGAGATCCTGAGACTCAAGGTGTTTCAGCAGGCAAACACCAACACCAGGACCCCTACGTGCCTTGGCACAGCCAGGAGAGCTGACAGACTCTGCCTCAGAGAACTACCATTGGTAGATAGGCATCCACCAACAGCTAAACCTACCCATCCTCTAGTGCAGCTCTGATAAGGAAGATTCTCCAGTGCCCAGACTACCCCTTCTGCATAGCCCCAGGGAAAAGCACAGAAACCATAGCTGACCTCAGTACACTCCAGCTACCACCACTAGCTCCAGTTCAGCATCAGATAAGCTACTAGACCCTACAGCCTCCAACTACCAGCACCTGAGGCCCCAGCACACAAAGCCAGTGACCAGGCTCTTGGCTCCCAGCACAAGAAGCCTGGGACAGGGCCTGCTGTGCCCCAGAAGCAGAGATCCACTTTAAAAGCCAGGAAAAAGGCAAACAGCATGAACAAAAAACAACAAAGAAAAACACTGACCACAGAGAATTATTATGGTGACAAGAAGAACAAATCAAAAATTCAGAAGAGGACAACATTATCAAAATACTCACATCCAAAACCTGAAAGGGGAATATGAACTGGTTTCAAGCCCAAAAAGCCTTCTTGGAAGAGCTCAAGAAGGATTTTAAAATGCAAATAAGATAG
The DNA here is from genome assembly GCA_028646595.1 of Phalanger gymnotis. NCBI lineage: Eukaryota > Metazoa > Chordata > Mammalia > Diprotodontia > Phalangeridae > Phalanger > Phalanger gymnotis. Next base: position 7,703 of record JAQQSZ010017020.1, read on the forward strand.
GTAAATAAAAATTGAGAAAAGAAATGAGAGGCATGTCAGAGAAAGTCAATAGCTTGGAAAAGAAAGGATAAAAATTGACTGTGAAAACAATTCCTCTAAAAATGCAATTGGCAAAAAAGAAAAGGATATATGAAAACTAGCTGAAGAAAACAATTCATTAAAAATTAGAATTGGGCAAGTGGAAGCTAATGACTCTATCTGACATCAAGAATCAGTTGAACAAAATCAAAAGAATGAAAAAAATGGAAGAAAATGTAAGATGCTTCATTGGAAAAAAAAAAAAAAACAACAACTGACCTAGAAAATAGATCCAGGAGAGATAATTTAAGAATTATTAAACTGCCTGAAATCTGTGATCAAAAAAAAAAGAGCCTGGACAGCATCTTTCAGGAAATCAGCAAGGAAAACTGTCCTGAGGTCCAGGAACCAGAGGGTATATTAGTCCTCTAAAGAATTCACCGATCACTGCATGAAAGAGATCACAAATTGAAAATGCTGAGGAATATTGTAGCCAAATTCCAGAATTATCGGGTCAAGGAAAGAATATTGCAAGCAGCCAAAAAGAAACAATTTAAATATTGTGGATCCACAGTCAGGATTACACAGGACCTTGCAGTTTCTACATTAAAAGATCAGAGGTACTGGAATATGATGTTCCATTAGACAAAGGCGGTTGGATTGCAGCCAAGCATCAACTACCCAGCAAAACTGAGCATAATCTTTCAGGGGATGAGATGGACGTTCATTGAAACAGGGGATTTTCAAACTTTCCTAATGAAAAGACCAGAGCTCAATGAAAAATTTGATTTTCAAGTATCAGACTCAAGAGAGGCATAAAAAGGTAAATTGTAAAGAAAAGACAAAACAAAACATGTTATGTAATAAGGGAAACCTTTTCACATCCCTACTACAGGGGAAGATGATACTTATAACTCTAGAGAATTGTATCTTCATTATGACATTTAGAAGGGATATATATATGCAATGGGTATAAGTTGACTGATGTAATGATAAAAAAATATACTTAAGTGATGAAAAGGGATTGTAAGGGGAGAAGAAGAAAGGAGGAGGCAGAAAGAGGCAAGAGGTAAATTATATCACATGGAGAGGCGCAAAAAACCATTACAGTAAAAGGAAAAGAAGGGAGGGAGATGAGCATTGTTTGAAACTTACTTTCATCAGATTTGGCTCAATTAGGTATAGAAATCTACCTTACCCCACAGTAAATGAAAGCAGAAATAAGAGAGGGTGGAGAGGGAGGGGGTGGAGAGAAGGAAGTGAAGAAGTAGTAGGGGAAAAGGGAAAGAAAATAGAAGGGGCAGATAGAAGGGAGGGCAGATTGTGGGAGGCATTGGTAGAAAGAAAAACTCTAGTGAGGAGGCAAAGTGAGAAAGGAAAGAGAAAAATGCAAATGGTGGGGGGATAGGATGGAGAGAAAGAAACAGATAGTAATCATAACCATGAATATGAATGGGATGAACTCTTCCATAAAATGGCAGAGTGGATTAAAAACCATAATCCTACAATATGTTGTTTAGAAGAAACACATTTGACAGAAGGATGCACACCGAGTAAAGGTAAGTGTAGAATATAATATGCTTCATCTGAAGTAAAAAAAACAAAAAAACAAAAAAAAACAGGGTAGCAATCCTGATCTCAGACAAAGCAAAAGCAAAATAGATCTAATTAAAAGAGATAAGGAAAGAAACTTCATCCTCACAAAAGGGATCGTAGACAACGAAGTAATAACATGACTAAACATACATGCACCAAGAGGTATAGCATCCATATCCTTAGAGGAGAAGTTAAGGGAGTTACAGGAAAAAATGGACAGCAAAACAGTACTAGCAGGGACCTCAACCTCTCCCTCTCAGTGCTAGATAAACCTAACCACAAAATACATAAGAAAAAAGTTAAGGAGGTAAAAAGAATTTTAGAAAAGTTAGATATGGTAGACTTCTGGTGAAAACTGAACAGGTACAGAAAGGAATATACCTTTTTCTCAATGGTACATGGCACCTACACAAAAATTGACCATATATCAAGACATAAAATCCTCACCATCAAATGCAGAAAGAAAGGCAGAAATTGGGAGCCGAGATGGCCACATGAAAACAGCATCTTACCAGAGGTCTCTCACAAGTTCTGTCAGATTCCTATGAAAAAGTGAATTTGAGCAGATTTGAGAGAGTTAGAAATTGGGAGAAGTTTGAGTGGGGCAAATTTCCCAGCCAGGAGAGTCTGAAAGGCTGAAGGAACGAATCTGTAGGCTAGGAGAGCGCTCGGTGTGCAGAGCTGTTCCAGAGCGACCAAAACGAAAGCAGCTGGCTGGGAAACCCACGTGGGAGACAGGCTGGGGGAAAGCCAGGTGCCCAAAACCAGCAGAGATCCCCAGGTTTCCCAACACAGGACGTCACTCTGTGGAAGAGACGAGAGGCAGCCCGATGCCACCGGCCGTGAGATATCAACTCCTGAGGCTTGCAGCCCAAAGGTATGAAACATGGCTTTTTGAACTTCTGGGAGATGTAATGATTAGGTAAATGGCTCTAATCCCTCCCCTCCCCACCCAGAGAATTCCTCGGGGAAAAAAAAGAACACTGGAACAGAGGAGCTAGAAGTGAGGCTTCAGTAGCCAAGTAGTGGGAGTACCTGAGTCCCAGAGGGGCAGAGCCAGCAGGGGTCAACAGCAGGAGCCCAGATGTACTCTTACTCCCCATGGGGAAGTGCCAGACACCCAGCTCAAACATCAAAGAGCTGAGATCTTTGCTGAAGAGCAACAGTACTGGAGAACAACCCCAGTGGAAGAGGAGACTTCGGGCAGCCAGACCCCCTCCCCCACACCTCAGGAAACTGAAGGCTATAAATCACAAAGCCAACAATGAGACTCACAATCCCCAGAATAAGAAAGCTGGAACAGTGAGCCCTGAGCCCCAAAAGCAGAAATTTATTGTAAAGCCAGGAAAAGGCTAACCAACATGAAGAACACACACACACACACAAAACCGAGGACCATTGATTTTTTTTATGGAGACAGGCAGGATCAAAATACCAATTTGGAAGATGATAACAATGACACTATATCCACATCTGATACCTCAAAAGGTAATGTGAACTGGTCTTCAGCCCAAAAAGCATTACTGGAAGATCTAAAGGAGGATTTTAAAAGCCAAATTAGGGAGGTAAAAGAAAAAATG
>JAQQSZ010017021.1:0-10896 GCA_028646595.1 Phalanger gymnotis
AGTGGGGGGGAGGGTAGAAATGGGGAGAAAATTTGTAATTCAAACTCCTGTGAAAATCAATGCTGAAAACAACATATTAAATAAAAAGAAAGAAAGAAAGAAAGAAAGAAAGAAAGAAAGAAAGAAAGAAAGAAAGAAAGAAAGAAAGAAAGGAAGGAAGGAAGGAAGGAAGGAAGGAAGGAAGGAAGGAAGGAAGGAAGGAAGGAAGGAAGGAAGGAAGGAAGGAAAGAAGGAAGGGAGGAAGGAAGGAAGGAAAGAAAAAAGAAAATGGAGTTAAAAGGGGTAGTAAAGAGAGAGAAGAAGTGACAGGAAATTATGATCATGGAAGGTACTTCAGAATTTGAGGTCATTGGGGTTAGACAGCGATAAGTAATAGTGAGACTGAAAAGTATTAACATCTCACTAAGTGGCTGAACTAGAGCCAAGATCCCAACTACTAGGGTAAGTTCAACAAATTCTCCTGGGAAAATTGGAAAATGGCCTGGGAAAAATTAGGTTGAGACCCTCTACCAAGATAAGCTCCAAATGGATGTAGTTAGATGCCAAAAGTAGCATTATAAAAAAAAAAATTAGGAGAGTAAGGAAGAAATTACCATTTGCTATTATGGATGGGGAAGTGTTCATGACTGAACAAGAAATAGCAAAACTCATAGATGGTCACAAATTTGTCATTGGAAAAATTGAAATAACATTTAAAAGTTTTTTCCACAAACAACCAGTTTTGGTAAAATTAGAAGTGAAACTATTAACCAGAGAAATAGTTAGTGTCTCTCATAAAGGTCCGATATCCAAACTATTTGAAGAAACTTATAAAAAAACTCAATACATAAATGTTCAAAGCATAGAAATAGGTAATTCTTTTTATTCTTTTTTTTAAATTTACAACACTTAGTTTCATAAGTTTTTGAATTCCAAATTCCCCCTTTCCCTCTTTCCTCCCAAGATGGCATGTGATCTGATATAGGTTCTACATAAACCTTCACATTAAACTTATTTTCCCAATAATCAAGTCATAAAGAAGAATTATAACCAATGAAATGAACCATGAAAAAGATGAAACAAAACCAAAAATAAAATAAAATAAAAAAGAGATAGCAAATAGTTTGCTTCAATCTGTATTCAGGCTCCATAATTCTTTCTCTGGATGTGGATAGCCTTTTCCATCATGAGTCTTTTGGAGCTATCTTAGAACCTTGTATTGTTGAGAAGAGCCAAGTCTTATCAAAGTTAGTCATCACAGAAGCAATGTGTTTGTGGTGGTGTACAATGTTCTCCTGGTTCTGCTCCGTTCACTCAGCGTCATATCATGTAGGTCTTTCCAGGTTATTATGAAGCCCATATCTTCCCCATTTCTTATAGCACAGTAGTATTCCATTACATTTATATACCACAATTTGTTTAGCCATTCCCCAATTGATGGGCATCCCCTTGATTCGAATTCTTTGCCACCACAGAAAGAGCTGGTATAATTATTTTTTGTACATATGGGTCCTTTTCCCCCTTGTATGATCTCTTTGGGATACAGCATAAGTAGGTAATTCTAACAGGAAAAAAATTAAAGCAATCAACAGCCATATAAATATACTCCACTAAAAATTAGAGAAGAATAAATTAAAACAACCTGAGGTTAAAACAATTAAAATAGTTGTTATATCCATCATACTGGCAAAGGTTTTTTTTTTTTTTTTGCAGGGGGGAAGGCAGGGCAATTGGGGTTAAGTGACTTGCCCAAGGTCACACAGCTAGTAAGTGTGTCAAGTGTCTGAGGCCACATTTGAACTCAGGTTCTCCTGACTCCAGGGCTGGTGCTCTACTCACTGTGCCACCTAGCTGCCCCTCAAAAATTTTTTTAAAGAAGAAAAATGGCAATTGTTGGAGGGGGCCGGAGGAGGAAAGTCTCACTAATGCATTGCTGATGGAGCTGTGAGTTGATTCAGACATTCTGGAGAGCAATTTACAACTATGGCCCAAAATTCATACCTTTTGACCCAGCGAAAGGGTCAAAATGACTCTATATGACAATATGGCCTATCTGATAAAGAGATCAAAGAAAGAGAAAAAGTACAAAAACATTGTAGTTGCTTTTTGTTTACCAGAGAACTAAAACCTAAGGAGGTACCCATAAATTAGGAAATGGTTGAACAGGTTATGGAATATGAATGTAATAGTATATTATTGTATGTAAATAAATGGATGGTTTCGGAGAAATTGAGGAAGACATATATGAACTGATACAGAGTAAAGTGAGCAGAACCGATATAACAATTTATACAATAACAATAAAATTGTAAAGGAAAACAACTTTGAAAGATTTAAGAATTTTTGTCAATGAAGAGACTCATCATTATCCAGAAGCATCAGTCATGGAGAATGCTGCTCATTTCCTGACAGAGAAATGGTGGGCCCAGAGTGTAGAATTAGCTATGTATTTTAAGACACAGCTAGTGTGGGAGTTTTTTTTCTGGACTATGCATTTATGTTATAAAACATTTGTTTTTCTCCCCTCCCCCCCCTTTTTTTAATTGGAAGGGGGAAGGGCTATGGATAATGAGGAGGGCTAATAGTAGGATTGCCAAGAGCAAAAGCAACTCTTTAATACTCAAAGGAGAATAGTAGGATATCTGAAAGGAAATAAGTGGGACAGTTTTGAAAGTTACATGAAGTTAAATACTTAAGAGGAAAAGTTTCATGTGCAATCCACTTTCTACAGTATGCTTTGTGCATGAAAATGCTTATTTTAGTTAGTGTTTAAGTTCATAATAAAATTTTATTTTAATAAAAGATGAGAAGTTTGATGAACTAGCAGGCCGGAGAGTTCGGGAAGATGTCAATAGGTATATTAAAATCTCTTAAGAGTGAAAGCAGGGGAGATGAAAACTGTGAGCTAGAAAGGAAGGCCCTTGGAAAGGAGAAACAGCAACCTGAACAGAAACTGCTTCATAAGACACAAAGTACCATTTTTAAAATGAGCTATTATTAACTGCATCAAAACACTATTCATAACATTGTTTCTGTGGGAAAACACATTTGCAGTTCCAAATCAGAATGCCACAAACACAGCTCCTTCTGTCTGGCAGTAAGAGTGGGGATGTAACCCTCTCCCACTTCCCAGCTGCCAGGGGGTAGGTGGCCACATGGTGGCATACAGCAAAGCACTTCCTAGGGTAGGAGCAGAAGCTTCAAAATGCTCCAAATTGGCTATGCTGCTTGAGCAGGCCCCGGAGGGTTCCTAAGGGCTCCCAACCCTTAGGAGCAGATCAGAGTTACTTCCCCATGGGGAGGGAGGACCTAGTATCCCTAGGGATCTGGTATATCCTCAGCTGGACCAATATGAACAGAAGCTTCGGGGAACAAAAAATATCATTTGGTTGATACATTTTCATTTGAAAAGCAACAAACAACAAGTGGGAAAAAACTAAGAAAATTACACTCGTTATATGTTACACATATAATAACTACAAAGCAGATATCTATGAGATAAACCATGAGGGTGCATCTTGCAGGAAAAGGCTAAAAGAAGACAGTTTGCCCCTTTATTGGGGTGTCCACTGATTTCATGAGGTAATGGGTGGGGAGAGAGTTTGGCAAGGTGCACCTATTCTGTGAGTGAGGGAGAGATTTCCTAACAGTACCCAAGCGTCTTCCGGAGGATATAACCATCCTGAGAGTAACCAGCCTGAGAGGCAGGAAAGAGGTTGGCCGCAAAGCCAGTGGGGCCCCAACTCAAGTTGTAGTTGCTGGTATCCTAATCAATCCTCCCCACCAGATCAGATTTCCCTCTTCTTTCATTGCCTCTGCTCCTGCCCCATCTAAGCTTATCTCCTACCACCTCCACATCCTGCCGTTGCCACTGCAACCTAGCTATGGGGCTGTGTCTCATTCTGCCAAACCACCTCCTCCACATCCCAGGAATTTATTTATAACTTCCTGGTCAAAGGAAAACTCTTTGCCATACCCAGGCAATTGGAACCAATCCCAGGACCTAAACATACTCTCCTTACTGAGGAAGACATTAATAATGTATGGGTGTGTGTGCGCATATAGACATATGTAAATAGATAAAATTTAAAGTAATGTTTTAATGAAAGCAAAAAGTTTTGTAACCGACAGTAAATAAAATAAAAATCATTCGAAATATTTATCTTTTAATTCCTCTTTGTCTTATAATGTATATAACATTTTGGGGCAACTAGATGGCACAGTGGATAGAGTGCTGCATCTGGAGTCAGGAAGACCTGAGTTCAAATTTGACCTCAGACACTAAGTCATTTAGCCTCTGTCCAACTCAGTTTCCTAATGGGAACGATAATAGCACCTAACTCCCAGGACTATTGTGAGATTCAAATGAGATAATGATTATAAAGCATTTAGCACAGTGCCTGGCACATAGTAAGTACTAAATAAATGATTGTCATTGGGCAGCTACATGGCACAGTGGGAAAAGCACCAAGCTTGGAATTAGGAAGACCTGAGCTCAAATCCAGCCTCAGACACTTATTAGTTATATAACCATGGGCAAGTCGCTTAACCCTGTTCGCCTCTGTTTCCTCATCTGTCAAATGAGCTGAAGAAGGAAATAGCAAACTTCTGCCATATCTTTGCCAAGAAAAACTCAGATGGGGTCATGAAGACTTAAATGTGATTGAACAACAACAGTGGAAGTAGGATGTGTATACAATTTATAAATAAAATATATACATATTGAGTATGTGCATGATCCAAAATGCTTTACTAATAGTAGTGCATTATCAAAAAAATTGGCGATCACTCATCTATGCATTGCAAATAGTAGCCACTCCATTTTACAGATGAAAAAACTAGCTCAGAGAAATTAAGTGATAAACTAGAACAAGAGCAAGAACTCAAACCTGAAACCTTCAGCTCCAAGTCCAGGGTTCTTTCCATTATAGTGCCCTTCATGATGCTCCAAAGGTGCCAGGGAGCTATCTGAGGGATGGACAACAGGGCTTAGCGGGCGTCCCTGAGCAGACAGGAGACCTTGATGGTGCTTTTGCCAGCTGGGAATAACTCTGTCCCTTGCAATCACAGCTATTATCTGTTCTCTTAGCTGTAAAATGAAAATGAAAATCTTCTCCCTGTTTTTATCATGGAGTTGTAGTAAGATTCAAATGAAATGATGCATGTCAAAGATCTGGAAAATGAACAGCAACAATCATGTAATAGCCAACATTTACATAACACTTGGAGGTTTACACATATCATCTCATTTCATCCTCCCAACAACCCTGTGAAGTAGGTGCTACTATTATACTCATGAGGAGACTGAGGCAAACAAAAGTGATTCGCCCAAAAGTGATACTAGCATAGCTTGTAGATGTCTGAGGCTGAATTTAAACTCAGGTGTTCCTGATTCCAGATCCTGGACTCTGTCTGCTCAACTATCTAGCTGTCTATTTAGATGATGCCCAGCAAACATACAATCGGGTAATATGTCCAAGTCAGAAAACCTCTGCCCCACGTAGGAGCCTCATTTCTGTCTTCCATCATGCTCTGTTGTCTCCCATCTCACTCTCTAGTCCAGAATGAATGTTTCCCTTCTTCTCTCTTGCTTTTGGATCATCTAAATAGGAGAGCACTTTCCCAGGTTTCTCACCTCCACATATGTAGACTCCTTGCCGTGGGGGTCCAATGATTTGGGTAATTGTCCCTCTGCCAGTTTCATCTCCAGCTAATTTCCAGTGAACACTGCTAAGGTAGTATGGTATGGTGATTAGCATATTAGACCTCAAGGCAAGAAGTCCAGGGTTCAAATCTTGCCTCAGTTGTCACTTAACACCTCTGTCTCAATTTCCTCCCCTGTAAAATGGGGGTGATGATAACAGCATCTGCCTCACAGGGTTTCTGTGGGGATCAAATGCACTTAAAGTGCTTTGCAAATCTTCAAATCCTATCCAAATGCCAGCTGGCACTGTGTTCACACCTGCAACTTAGAGGTTTTACTCATGCTGGCTTAACACCCTTCTGCGGTTAAGGCAATGCTCGAAAAGTTTCCAGGAAGAAGCTTTTGGAGGTGAGGAGTGGAAAGGAATAGGAGTCCGGGGGAGAGTCTGAGATTCTGGCCTTGGCCAAGATGAAGGCTTGACTGCATAGCTTTGGGCAAGTCCAGTGATTTCTCTGGGCCTCGGCTTTCCTATCTGTAAAATGAAAGGACCCTGAGAGTGTAGATTATTGCTAATATCCTTTACCGCCCTAAAATTCTGATTGAGATAGCCATAGGGACTCATAATCTTCCCCTCCCCTATCTTCTCTTTTCTAAATGCATACTTTGTCTTTGTTCCAAATATCTTGCAGGTTGGGGAAATCTGGGTCAGGGAAAGCGAGTAGGCGAAAAGAGAACTGAAAAAAAAAGATTCAAAATGTCTCTTTTGGGGTACAGAAATGAAACAAACCAGAAAGCTTCCTGAAAATAGGCCATACAGTCTTGGTGGGCATAGGGAAATCAGCAGGTTTGTTCACAACAAACCTGTCTGACAGGTCTCCCACACCTGCATGGACAGTGAAAAGACTGGACCAGGAGTCAGTTCTGCCATGAACCAGCTGTGCAGTCATGGACAAATTGTTTGACCTCTCTGGGTTTTCATCTCTGTATCTATTCAGTGGAAAGGGAGAAGGGCCAGGAAGGAGGGAAAGATGGAATTTCATCATAGGTTGAGAGCTGGAAAGGACCTCTAGGAAAGGTCATCTAGTCTAAACCTCCTTTCCACCCATTTTGTAGATACGGAAATTAAGGGGTTTGTGTCTTGCTCAAGCCACATAGACAGTACATAGTATATAGGAAAGCCAGGTTCTGAACCCGGGTGCTGTAATTGTAGGCCCAATATGCTTTCCATGGTACTAAAGTTGTCCCATAATGTTTGATCTCTTGGTTCTAACATTGCCTCAGTCTATGATGGTTACTTCATTTCAAAGCTGCCTGACACAGAACAGTTTAGGTCTCAGTAAAAAGTGGGCAAATTGATTTTAGGAGACAAAAAAGAAGGAAATAGCTTCTTTAGTCAGGCCCGTTGGTTCTGGGAAAAGAGAGATCAGTTGACAAAGGGTGGGGGCCTCTGTTTGCCTGTGGAGGGCTTGTCCCTAGAGATATGGAGAGATGCTTGCCCCAGTTAAGGGCCCTATCTAGGGATCTGTGGCTAGAAGTCTCCCGAGTCCTGCAGTGAAGAAATTCTGGTCACATCTCTACAAGGAGCCAGAATGGGAGGGTCTAGTAGGATGGCCTGAACCCAAGTGACCTAAAGCAGGTTGGAACTTTTAGAGTATTCCCTCAGGGGACACCCATGGCTCTTAAAAAAAAAACTGGCATTTGCTTATTTTGGACACTCCTGTTCCAAGAAATGCAAGATTTACATCCCTTGTCGGTGTAATTTAAACAAGTCCATGGCTTTTGGAGAAGCAAGTATTTTTGTTCTGTGATGTTTATCATTTCAGATATATACTGTATCATGGAAAGCCAAGAGGCACTCAAAACATAGGAATAATGTACTTCTTGTGTTTCCCAGACTTTCAGGATGATTGCCTGGTGAATGGGCTAAGGCAAGATCCATAGCTGAGAGAGAGAGAGAGAGAGAGCAGGCACAGGGTGAGTTGAAGATGAAGAGAGAGAGAGAGACAGAGAGAGAGACACACAGAGAGAGAGAGAGACAGAGAGAGAGAGAAGAAGAAGAAGAAGAAGAAGAAGGAGGAGGAGGAGGAGGAGGAGGAGGAGGAGGAGGAGGAGGAGAGTATGCTGTCCTGGGAGAAGAATATGGGATGTTCAAACAGATCCTGGAAGGAAAAAAGAAAGCATCATTCTTTGGCAGATAAAGACATGAAACAGACAGGAAGTTCACAGGGTCTAAAATCTGTTATTGTGGTTGCAGGAAAAAGTCAGTCTTCTAGAGAAATGCAGTTTGGATCACTGGGTGGGGAAGGAAGTATTCATGCTGCATGGGGAACCATTCATGTAAATCCAGCTATTAAAGTGCCTGCCCTGCTACATTACAGCAGGGGACCTCTCTAATATTCATGACCAACTCTCTGAAACACAGAAAGCAGGTAGGAGAATGGGAAAGGCAGAAAAGATCAGGCAAGACTTGTAAGGCACCCAGGAGAAAGGTGGAGAGGGGGAAGGGAGGGAAAAAGAAAGAACCTAGATCCCCTTAACCACTCTATGCTACATCTGCAAAACAAGGGGATTGGATTAGATGACCTGTGAGGTTACTTTTAGCTCAAAATCTATGATCCTTATTCCCTGTGGCCTTCCTGAATCATTCCTCCATTCCTGTGTCCCCCTTTTCCTATCGGTAAGTTCCTCCCAGAGCCTCCATTTGGAGGAAGGGCCCAGACTGGCCATCTTCCATTCTTTTCCCAGCATTGTTTGTAACTCTGGGTTTTGCTAACATGCCTCCTCTCCCTGCCCCCTTACTTTTCAGTTAAAAGTATTGTCTTGCCCCAATAGAATAAAAGCTCTTTCTAAGCAAAGACTGCCCTTCTTTTTGTATTTGTATCACCAGCACTTACCATGGTGCCTGGCACATAGCAAGTGTTTAATTAATACTTGTTGACTCATTGGCTGACTAAGCCCGTGGGTCTAAAAGAGGTGAGATATCAGGAAGTACTACAGGTATATTAAAGCCATGGAAAAGGCTGAAACATGCGGAAGCTAGAAGTTAGGGCTTTTAGTCCACAAAGGGGCCAGGACCGTAAACAGTTCTGAAGAAGACAAATTCAGATGAACTCCAGGAAGACTTCATCTTGGCCTCCATTCCTGCCCAGCTGTGAACCACTGAAGGACTCAGCCTGTTGATGGGTGTTTGAAGGAAAGGTACCCAACTTCAGTCCTGAATGCAAAGATCTGGAACAAGGAAATTCAGTCTTGACATAATTTAAATAAAAAGGAGGGCAGGGTCCAGTAGATGTTATTAGCCCATCTGTGGCTCCCTTGGCGTCTTGGGAGCAGGATGGGCCAGGTCATGGGGAGTAACTCCAGTGAATCACAATCAGTAGGGGAAGGATGGGCATCCCAGAAGGGCACTGAGTTGTACATATTCCTTAGACAGTCCTCAGCTCATACTTTCATATTGTTTTAGTTTAGAAAGGGTTTTACCAGGGTGGGCCAACATTATTTACTGGAGAACAGCTTTCCATAGGGCAGCAAGAGTTGTCTGTCCTTTGTACTTGAACAAGACCAATGGCATCATGATGTTGGAGTCAAGGTCTGGTATGCTTGTGGCTAGTCCAATATGAGCTCAGAAGGCTCTACCACAGATCAGGCAACAAATAGTCTGCTTGACCATTTGGGGCGGAGATGTCTCTAGGTTTCTGCATCTCAGGTTTCCCTTGTGCTACTTTGGTTCTACTCTGCTCATAGAGCACAGGCCTTCTTTGATGCAGGCACACTATGCTGGGCGGTCCTGTGCCAGTGTCTCCCATGTCTCACAATTGATACTAAAGCTCTTCAGAGAGGCCTTGAGAGAGTAGAAGGGTAAGAAAGAGAGCAGAGGGTACTAATAGTTAATCTATAAGCATATGTTAAGCACCTACTATGTGCCAGGCATTGTACTAAGCAAGTGCTGGTGATAAAAAAACAAAAATGAAACTGTCATCTTCCCTCAATCTGTCCATCAGCACATACTCACTATGTGCCACACGTTATGCTGGGCCCTGAGGGTTACAAAGATGAGATTACTTATCCCTGTTTGATGGGTTTGGCTCTATGGATTTGGATAAATGATTTTCCCCTCTCTGGAACTCAGTTTTTCTTCTCTGTAAAAAAAAAAAAAAAGAAAAGTGGGTTGGACTAGGTGACCTTGAGAGTCCCTGATGGCCCTAATATTCTGGGATCTTCGATCTGTGATGTGCACCTACCCTACCATTAATGCCCCCATGTATTCAATACTGCCACTGCCTGTGTACACAAGAACGCAGATGACAGAGATTTTAAAGGAGCCTTAGGGTTCGTCTAATCCAAGCCCCTCATCTGACTGATGAAGCATCAGAGAGGTTATGTGAGTGGCACAAGGTTGCACAGGTTGTGAGGAGGAAGAGCCAAAAGTCAAATCCAACTCCGTTAACTCACTGTCCCTTCGGTGTCCCCTGCCAACAGGGGCCCCACGTCCTTTCCCCTGTCAAAACTTCTTAGGAAGGATCAAAATCTTTTATACCCAATAATTTTGTCCTTGTATCCCCAGCACTTGCTTAGTACAGTGCCTGGAACACAGAAGGCGCTTAATATATGCTTGTGGATTGATTGCAGAGATATTGAATCCATAATTAATGGATTAATTGAGACCGGAGGGTGCTCTGCTTTCTTTCTTACTCTTATACTCTCACTCACCTACAGAGAGCTGTTCCCTGGTAGAGAATGTCAGTCTACGCTGGTAAAACCTTTCTAGACTAAAATTATACTAAAGTGTGAGCTGTTGCTCCAGCTATAAGGACAGTCTGAGGAAGAGGTACAATCCAGTGTCCTTCTTGAATGCCCAGGCAGTAATCCAGGGAAAACAATTATACCTGACAGAGTTTTAAGTTTCATCTGCATTATTAACATTTTCTCTGCCACTTTCTTAAATCCACAAAACAAGAAATCAAACCCTGACTTTTTTTTTTAGTATGTCGTTATTTCTAAGGCATAAATGCTCACACTGAAAATTTAACAATGGGCTTTCCCCAGCTGGTTTGAGGTGACTCCAATACACCCTTGCTTATACTCTCATATGAATTTAAGATCTTAAACTCCTCCTTGGAGCATTTCCATTTTAAGTCTGATATCTAATTGTGGAATGAAAGGTTTTGTTTCCTATTAACAGAATCTCACTTAGCTACCAGGCAGGTGGGGAAATCATGTCCTACAGCTGTTGGCCAAGGCCCCTATCTTGGTAGATTTGGGACTGGAAAGTG
>JAQQSZ010017022.1:0-10896 GCA_028646595.1 Phalanger gymnotis
ACCCTTTGACCCAGCAATACCACTTCTAGGGCTGTATCCCAAAGAGATCACACAAATGGGAAAGGGTTCCTTATGCACAAAAATATTTATAGTGGCTCTTTTTGTGGTAGCAAAGAATTGGAAATCAAGGGAATGCCCATCAATTGGGGAATGGCTGAACAAGTTGTGGTATATGAATGTAATGGAATATTATTGTGCTATAAGAAATGGGGAAGATACGGACTTCATAATAACCTGGAAAAACGTACATGATATAATGCTGAGTGAGTGGAGCAGAACCAGGAGAACATTATACACAACCACAGATATATTGATTCTGTGATGACTAACCTGGATAGACTTGGCTCTTCTCAGCAATACAAGGTTTAAAGACAACTCCAAAGGACTCATGATGGAGAGAACTATCTACATCCAGAGAAAGAACTAGGGAGTCTGAATGCAGATTGAGGCACACTGTGTGCTCTCCTTTTTTTTCTTTTGTTTTTGTTTTTTTGATTTTGTTTCTTCTTTGTCATGATTCATTCCATTGGTCATAATTTTTTACAATTTGACTATTGTGTAAATAAGTTTAATGAGAAGTTATATCAGATATATAAGAGATATATTGGATTCCATGCTGTCTGGGGGAGGGAGTGGGAGAGGCGGTGAAGAAAATCTGGAACTCAAAATCATGTAGAGGTGAGTGTTGTAAACTAAAAGTAAAAAAAAAATCTTAATTAAGAAAAATAAAAACTAAAAAAAAAATGTGGTTAACTCCCTCTCTGCGTATTCTACCCAGGTCACCAATTTTTTTTTAAACACAGGATTACTTTCTATCTCTATGATCTCTGTCCAATAATTCTGACTACTCTCTCATTCTCAAAAGTTTTGCCTCCCTTGACTCTGTGATGCTCTATTTTCTTGGTTCTCCTCCTGCTTCTCAGACTGCTAGTTATTTGCACATTTTTCTGGCTCCACTTTCTCTTCCTTTCCTGAATTATTCCTGAAATGTGCTGACACATGATAAGTGGAGTAGGCCTTCAGGTAGAATACGTGGTTTAGTCATGAAGCCATAGTGAAGGGGTCATAGATGTGATCTTGGCTAGTAATTGTAGGCACTGGTAGTTGCTTGCGTAGGTACTTGATCAGTGGTTATAGATCAAAGCCAACCAAATTTAGTACAAAAACATGGTAGAACTGGATTTTTCACTAGAATAGTAAATTAGGGAGAAGATAAAGAAATATTCAAACAGGCCAAGCCAAAACCAGAGAAGCTGAAAACATAAGAAAATACTGTAACTGGGGTTGGAGGCAACAATTGAGTTCAACATAGAGGGTGAATTGTGATGTCATTCTTTTTAGAAAATGTAGCTATTAAGTAGAGTCCATTTGACCTGGGTGACATTGCAGACTTTTCTTTTTTTTCTTGCCTTTTTTTTTCCTTGTTGTCTTGGCATCAGTCTACCTTTCCAGACATATTACACCTTCCCTTTGTGCACTCTACATTCCAGCCAAAATGGCCCACTGGTTATCCCTCCCACATGACATTTGAGCTCTGAACCTCATCCTATATTCAAAGGTTCTCCACAGCAGGGGGTGTGGAATTGGAGGTAGTGGGAGTGGGGTGGGGTGGGGTGGAGTGGGGTGGGGGAGGGAGGAATACATTCCTTGGAATGCATGTTCTCCTTCCTTCCCAGTATGATTTATGTTCAATTTGAGAGGCAATAGGGCAGAGTTGATAGAAAGTCAGTTTTAGAATCAGCTTAAGTCCTAGCTTTGATACATACTAGAAGTGCTGCCCAGGGCAAGTCACTTGACTTCTCAGTACTTTACACAGCTGTCTAAGGCAATGGTATTAGCTTGCAGAGGTAGGATTAGTTTCTTCTGGGAGTCTTCTCCCCAAGCCAGTAAAATCACGGTTCCAATTCCCTATTCCCTAAAGTTTATATTTACTTTTGTGTGTGCATGTTGTTCCTCAATGGAATTTAAATTCCTTGAGGGCAAAGACTATTTTAATTTTTTGTCTTTATATCTCCAGTGCCTACTATAATGACCAGTATGCAATGGGCACATAATGAAGGATTATTGATTGATTATTGCATTCTCCCTTTTTTTGAATTTATAATATTTATTATAAGCACAATTCATTTGGTGCTTCATCAGATATTACCAGTCACCTCTTTTATATCATCATCTTGTATTTCTGTTTAGTTCTTGCATTATTACTTTATGTACACATGATGCCTTATTTTTAAAGGTCCATATTTCTTCAGGGGCCTTAGAGTCTGATAGCTTGGTGTCTTTAGGATCCTCGCTCAAAATGTCCCTTGAAATGGAAAACAACAGTATAACTTCAGGGTAAAAGGAAGCATGTGTACATGTGTGAGTGTGGTAGTTGGGTATTTCCTGTAAATCACTGGATAGTATGTCCCTAGTGATGTGTAGGTAAATGTTTAATACCTGGATCTCCAGAAAAACAAAAGTCATGCCAAACACACTTTTAAGTTTAATCTGCATTATCAACTTTTTTTGTTTTCTTAAATCTAGGCAATCAATAAACAATAAATCAAGCCCTGATTTGGGGGCTTTGCAGATTTCTGAGGTGTAAATAATCACACTGAAAATCTGACAATGAAGTTCCTATGAGCAAGTTCCAGCACACCCCTGGATTTTCCCTTACCCTGTGTCTCTGATATCCCTGAAGTCAGATTCATCCCCTCAGGAGAAGGGATCCACAGGCTTCATCAGATTGTTAAAGGGTTCCATGACACAAAAATGGTTGAGAACTTGTACTCTAGAAAGACATGATGAAGTTGGCTGAATTATACACCAGAAGCTCACATTCCTTCATAAACTTAGAAACAGCGAACTCCTTAAGTAAAAATCAATCCTAATATCCCCTTGAGAATTCAACAAATAAATTGTATGGGAACTAGAGCAATATTAAAGAAAAATGGTTACTGCAATCACCTGCATGTAACATTGATTCCAAAATATTTAAAAACAGTGATTTTAATAGCAAGTACTCAGAATCTCCAAGTCATGTGGAATGAAATGTTTTCAAAATAAGAAGATCTAGTAGAAAAAAATCAAAACCATACGGGACTAGAAAGCCATATATCCATACATCCCTGCTGTCATCTGTTATTAGAGCTGTTCCAAAGATGCGTTCAATGAGACAATTTTGTGCCATGAGTTTTCATTCAATTATAAAAATCAATTATTTTACCCACCTGTACTATAATTTTCTGAACATTAAACATAAAAGAGTAATAGGATGTTAAGTTGTCCTAGTAATGTTTCTGTTTGAGCTCTAGCACAAAGCAATATATAGAGTGCTAGATTTGGAGTCAAAGGAGCAGCGTTTAAAATCACCTTCTGATGCTTAATGCCTGTGTGAGATTGGGCAAATCACTTACTGTCCCTGGTCTTAAGTTTCAATGAAAGGATTGGACTAAATTGTGTCTATGTGTAAGCGATATCTTAACACCCTTCCTGCCCCATGGAAGTTAAGCTAGGTTTTTTTTTTGTTTTGTTTTGTTTCCCTTCAAAGGTATTGAGATCACCCGGAGACTTGATTGGTTCAAGGGACTAGAGGCTCAAGATACTGAATAGAAGTATTAGCTAGTATTTAACACTTTTAGATTTTCAAAGTGCTTTATAAATATTATCTCATCTCATCCTCATAACAATCCTGGGAGGCAGGTGCCATTATTATTCTCATTTTGCAGATGATGAAACTGAGGTAGACAAGAGACTTGCCAAACATCACATAGTATCTGAGGCTGAATTTGAACACAGGTCTTCCTGTCTCCAATTTTAACACTTTATTTATTGGACCATCTAGTTGCTATCATTTCTTGAAAATGTAAGTTAAAAAAAAACTGCCACAAGAAAATCCAGACACCTTTGATGTTTGCTTGGTAATGATGGCAATCTATTGATTGACTGATTCAGTCTAGGTAAGGGAGCTTTACCTCGGTGAATCAACATGGAGCGTCCTCCTGTATTGGTAATTAAGGTGGGACTTTTTTTTACTGTTTTAGAATGATAAATTAATTAAGTCTCTTTGATCGAGTCTTACTAGGTACTAAACCCTAGGCCATGCCCTTTTACTACCAGGTGCAAAGCTCCAGCCTGGTTAGTAAACTAGTTCTCTAGTTTGAGAGAGGTGGGAAGCCCCCAGGGCCCTAAAGGGAGTTGCTAAGACCAGAGCCAATAGTATGTACCTAAGTTCTGGTGGCTCAGCTGATGGCTAAAGAATGTAGAAAAAGAGAGAACAGAGCTGTTTGCTTGGGGCTCTGAGCCACTGGAGGAGTGGAGCCGACTCTGAGCCAGCTGTTGTTAAGAGCCTTCCAGCTAGTCATCCTAGATGTCAATACTTCTCTGGTAACTATGAATTGTGATGTGGTCTGTTTATATTGTGTATGTTTGTAATTTGTTTGTATTTGCTCTGAAGTTCAGGTTGCTGGCTTTTCCTCCTGAACTAAGTGATTTTATATGTATACATTGGATTAAAGTAAGATTGTTATCCCCTTAACGTTACTTTCCTTAGTAAAGCAGATTCAAAGCACCTGTGCTAGCAGTGTTCTTGTTTTGGGGATTGTGTTGGTCTTTCACCCCCACAACAGCTGCTAGTCCAATTGTTGCAACACCTCCCTTCCCATCTTTGTTAAATATTCTTTCTCTATCCTAGCTAAAGAAGCCTCCTTTCACTAACTGTTGAGTAACCTCTAGGTGTTTCATTTCATTCTAACATCTAACGTAATATAATCAGAGGAGTGGATTGAATTAGATAGTCCAGAGTGCCCTCTAAGGTCCCTTGCAGCTCCTGATCTATTACTCAATGAATATAAGGATGAAAAGAAGGAAACATTAATAATAAGGAAAAGGGAATGGGCCTGGTTGTTTTTGTTTTCTACTGTAAGGATGAGGAATTCTTGGATGAATTACCAGTGTAGAAAAATTCCTTTCTCTACAGCTTGAGGTCTTAGCAAGTTGCCCAGACAAATAAGGTTCAATTAACTTTCTCAAGAACATATAGCCAGCACGTATCAGAGGCATGACTAACACTGAGGTCCTTCTAGTTTCAAAGCCAGTTCTCTAAATACTATGCCAGGCTGCCTCTCAGCGTAATAACAATGTAATTTTCATAATTCTTTTACATGGGTGTTAGCTTTGTCTCTCCAGATAGTAAGGGAGCCACAATGTTTCATCAGGTTTTGTCTCCCATTTCCCATATTTGCTAAACTGTTGTACAGTAGTAGGTGTTTATTAATTACTTGTTGGTTGATTGATTGATTGAAAATTCTCATCATTTCCTGAGCCCTGAACTCTCCCAATTAATTTAATGTCCCACCTGGCAATTTGAAAAAAAATAAGGTGCCACTGAAAAGATGTGAGTATATGCAATTAAATTCAGTTATTTAATTAAGAAAATAACTTTCCAGTTCACCTTTGGGAAAATAGAGTAAACATAAGACCCTTGCTTTTTAGGGAAGGGAAACCATTTCACAAGTCTGGTCCTAAGTTTATTCTAATCAATTAACAGGAAACATCTGTAACAAATTCCTTTCTGGTCCACCAAATCCTTGTTCTTTGGAGAACTTTTCCCTTTCCATGTAGATATAGTAGTGATAGATGTTGTAATCACTAGTGTTTAGAAAATATAGCATTCTTTATTTCCATGGCTGGTTAAAATTCTTTAATTAGAGGTGATTTTAATTTGGAAAGTCAAGATGTTATAAATTAAACTCTACTGTATTTAACTTAGTTATGGGGAGAAGGAAAATGCTTGAAGTGCTGCACTGGGTGTTCTATAAGCAATGGAAAAAATGTCCAGTGTAATCTTAATTTATTCATTAAGCTAAAATTTCTTTTGTGGATTTCCCAAAGTAAATTCCTACTTTGTGGTTGGATTTGAGTAGTTCGTTATTTTCTTTTACATCTTTCACATTAGAAGCTTCTAACTTGCACTTTCAGATTTATGGATGCATATCTGGAATTAAATAATGTTCCTTATGGGTGGCTCTTGGGGCTCTGATATATATACACTTTCAACCTAATATGATTCTCTTGTCAAAATGGTAGCGAACCAAATGGTAACTTAATCATGTCTTTTTGTGGGGATGAGAAAAGTGTAATTGCTAGGGCCTGGTGTCACAGAGGACAGCTACCACGATCTTTCATGCAACTGAAAAAATCAACTAGATATTTCATAGAATACTATGGCCAGTTTTATGTTCCTATATTATTGTATTGAGGGTAGCCAGCTCACTTATTTGTTTATTTACTTTTTAATTAATTTATTCAACAACTCTTTATTAAATATCGACTACATGCAGAGTAAGAAATATCATAGATCAGTGGATTCAGTGCTGGCCTTATAGTGAGGAAGAAACAGACTTGAGTCCTGTCTTCGTAATCTCAGTTTCCCAGGTGGCTCTTTAAAACTCTAAATTACATAGGAGTTGCTGATTTTCTTCATTGAAGGGAGCTTCTCCATGGCAATCTCCCACAGCAATGAAAAAAAAATCTGGACCCACACCAAGGATTCAAAGATAGTAATACTACCTACAGCTCTTGCTCTCAAGGAAACTTACAATCAAAGAACAGTTACAGAAAGAATCAAGTTCCTAGGGTGAGTGAGATAAGAAAAAAAGGAGAAAGGTATGGGGAAAACAGACAAGAGTAGCCTCACTCTTTTATAAATTTCAAGCAAATGAATCAAGGGCTCTGTGGGATGGAATTCTAATAAAACTGCCTGTAGACCCAATATTCTAGCTTCCTTATAGGCCCCATGGAACAGCAGGCCCACTGCCCCTACCTAGCCATTCACTTTCTCCTCACTTAATAGTCCAACTTCTTCATATATGTCTTACTGTTCACTAGAGCAACAGGTGTGTCCATGAACTCATATTTCTCATAGATACAGCAAACATGTCCATGTGATGGGATCCCAGTCACTGCTTCCAGCTAGGCCCACCCCCAGACCCATTCCTCTTATTTCCCACAGAAACAGCACATGTGCCCATGCACTCAACCACAACCACATCCATCTAGTCTCAGACAGGACCACAATACTCAGCCAATCAGAAAGCAGTACCACCGGGATGCCCAAGCAGGATGTGGACCCCAAAACAATAGAAAGGACTTTTCCGAAGTAGGCACCTGTGCAGTAATAGTAAAGAACTGACCTAGAGTGAACTTATAACACAGAAAGGCTTGTTATAATATCATTATTATACATACATACCCTCCCAAATGGGTTTTTCTGTATGCATTGTGGGTAATCACATACACAGTTCCACTGTGGCTGGGACCCCTCCCCTATTACCTAATCCTATAATAAACCCCTCCTGCCTTTTAATATTCATAATTTTCTGTTATATAATTGCATCTTTACCCTATAAAAATCCATCTTGCTTGCTCTGAAGTTGCTGGTTCCTCTTGGAACTTAGACTACTTCATGAGAGGCATCAATCTCAACAAATGCCTATACTTGGACTATAGAGGTGGTCTGAGTCTGAATTCTTCAAGATGGTTTCACCACAACACGTCATGAAACTACAACAATTTTTGACATCCCTGGGTATGCAGAGCCTAAACCACAACATATGTACACTGAATAGCTGTATATGCAAATTTGATATACGGGGTATTGTAACAATGATGTTACTAGTAGCTACTGTGGAGGTGTAAGACAAACAAGACCAACAACACCAGCACACAGGAGGGCTACTAACAGAGGTTCTTTGATCTGCTTTTGTTT
The DNA here is from genome assembly GCA_028646595.1 of Phalanger gymnotis. NCBI lineage: Eukaryota > Metazoa > Chordata > Mammalia > Diprotodontia > Phalangeridae > Phalanger > Phalanger gymnotis. The sequence continues at coordinate 7,751 of JAQQSZ010017022.1, forward strand.
AATGAAACCACAAACATATCATTTATAGTTTATTTTTTTAAGTACATAATAAATTCAACATATTAGTTCCAAAGGTCTCCTGCTTATCTATTTCTTCCTCTGGACTTCTTTCTGTTCTCTTCTATGTTTTTTTTTAAAACAAAAGTTCCATTTACACAATTTCTTTTTTCTTTCTTTCAACACTATTACTAGCTTCCCTTCCCCTCTTTCTAGTTTAGTTCCCCACCACCATCCCAAAAAACTTCCTTGTGTAATAAATACCTTCTGGGCTCACTGTCCCAGAGTCAGGCTACTATGGTACCTGCTTGGGGTCTATGGTTACCCTAAGTGGGTTGAGGTGTCTTTTTCTTTTTTATTATTTTTTCATTTCTTTATTTAATATTTTTTAGTTTTCAACATTGATTTCCACAAGATTTTGAGTTACAAATTTTCTCCTCATTTATAACCTCCCCCACCCCAAGATGGCATATATTCTGATTGCCCCTTTTCCCAGTCTGCCCTCTCCTCTGTCACACCACTCCCCCCTCCCTTATCCCCTTTCCCCTTACTCTCTTGTAGGGCAAGATAGATTTCTATACCCCATTGCTCATATATCTTATTTCCTAGTTGCAACTTTTTTGAGCATTTGTTTTTAGAACTTTGAGTTCCAAATTTTCTCCCTTCTTCACTCCCCACCCACCCTCCTTGAGAAGGCAAGCAATTCAACATAGACCACACATGTATCATTACGCAAAACACATCTGTAACAGTCATGTTGTGAAAGACTAACTATATTCCCTCCATCCTAACCCATCCCCCTTTATTCAATTTTATCCCCTTGACCCTGGCCCTTTTCAAAAGGGTTTGCTTTTGATTACCTCCTCCCCCACTCTGCCCTCCCTTCTATCATCCCCTCTCTCTTATCCCCTTCCCCTCTACTTTCCTGTAGGGTAAGATATCCAATTAAGTATGTATATTATTCCCGCCTTAAGTCAAGGCTGATGAGAGCAAGATTCATTCATTCCCTTTCACCTGCCCCCTCTTCCCTTCCAATAGAACTGTTTTTTCTTGCCACTTTTATTTGAGATAATTTACCCCATTCTATCTCTCCCTTTCTCCTTCTCCCAATATATTTCTCTCTCACCCCTTAATTGTATTTATTTATTTATTTTTAGATATCATCCCTTCATATTCAACTCACCCTTTGCCCTTTATACATATATATGTATATATATGCATATATATATGCATGTATATATACATATATATTCCTATCAACTACCCTAATACTTAGAAAGGTTTCATGAGTGACAAATATCATTTTTCCATGTAGGAATGTAAACAAAACAGTTCAACTTTAGTAAGTCCCTTATGATTTCTCTTTCCTGTTTACCTTTTCATGGTTCTCTTGATTCCTGTATTGCAAGGTCAAATTTTCTCCTCAGCTCTGGTCTTTTCTTTTTCAAGAATGCTTGAAAGTCCTCTATTTTATTGAAAATCCATATTTTGTCCTTGAGTATTATACTCAGTTTTTCTGGGTAGGTGATTCTTGGTTTTAATCCTACCTCCTTTGACCTCCAGAATATCTTATTCCAAGCCATTTGATCCCTTAATGTAGAAGCTGCTAGATGTTGTGTTATCCTGATTGTGTTTCCACAATACTCAAATTGTTTCTTTCTGGCTGCTTGCAATATTTTCTCCTTGACCTGAGAACTCGGGAATTTGGCAATGATATTCCCAGAAGTTTTCTTTTTGGAATCTTTTTCAAGAGTTCAGAGACGATTGGTGGATTCTTTCAATTTCTATTTTACCCTCTGGTTCTAGAATATCAGGACAGCTTTCCTTGATAATTTCATGAAAGATGATGTCTAGGCTCTTTTTTTGATCATGGCTTTCAGGTAGTCCAATAATTTTTAAGTTATCTTTCCTGAATCTATTCTCCAGGCCAGTGGTTTTTCCAATGAGATATTTCACATTGTCTTCCATTTTTTCATTCTTTTGGTTCTGCTTTATAATATCTTGATTTCTCATAAAGTCACTAGCTTCCTCTTGCTCCATTATAATTTTTAAGGTGGTATTTTCTTCAGTGGTCTTTTGGACCTCCTTTTCCATTTGGCTAATTCTGCCTTTTAAGGCATTCTTCTTCTGATTGGCTTTTTGGAGCTCTTTTGCCCTTTGGGTTAGTCTATTTTTAAGGTGTTATTTTCTTCAGTATTTTTTGAGTCCCCTTTAGCAAGTTATTGACTTGTTTTTCATGGTTTTCTTGAATCACTCTCCTTTCTCTTCCCAATTTTTCCTTTACTTCTCTTACTCGCCTTTCCAAATCCTTTTTGAGCTGTCCATGGCCTGAGACCAATTCAATTCATATTTTTCTTGGAGGCCTTTGATGTAGGCTCTTTGACTTTGTTGACTTCTTCTGGCTGTATGTTTTAATCTTCTTTGTCACCAAAAAAAAAAAAGATTCAATAGTCACAGTCTTTTGCTGCTTATTCACATTCCCAGGCAATTACTTGACCCTTGAGGTTTTTGTCAAGGTATGACTGCCTTCAGAATGATGTGTGCTTTGTCCTAAGCTTCAGGGGCATTGCGTTGCATTGCTGTTTCCAGAGCTACTTCTACACTGCAAGTTCTGCCACACCAGTGCTCCTCCTCCCCCAGGAACTGCCAACTAGGACTGCGGCCCAGGTACAAGCAGGGCAAAGCAAGAGAACCCTGCCTCTGCACCAGCAAAGTGCTCCCTGCACCCCTCCTCTGATACGCTGCTTGATTCCTCCCAGCAGATGGGCCTGGGGCTGGAAGCAACTGCAGTTGGAGCTCTGAAAGCAGCCACAGGAGCTTCCTGCTGCTGCAGCCACTGTGTTGAACCACCTCCACCGCCCCTCGGACTGGGGCTGACTGCACACTCCTCTCACCCCAATGCAACAGTTTTCCCACTGACCTGCTAAATAGTCTTTGGCATTTGTGTGTTAAGAAGTCTGATAGATTCCACAGCTCAGTGATTCAAGGTTCTACGTCTTGCTCCGCCCTATCTCCTCAGTGCCTGGTTGGTCCTGGTGCAGCCCATGCTGGACTTCTCTCCACTCCCAGCGCGGTGTGATAGAGCCTTCCCAGAGATTATCCAGGCTGTCTTGGGCTGAAGATCTGCTTCCTTCTGTTATTGCATGGGT
>JAQQSZ010017023.1:0-10896 GCA_028646595.1 Phalanger gymnotis
TTGGCTCCGCCCCCCGATCATTACATTCTTACTCATCAAGAGGTCACCATCTTAATAGAAATTTCTGAAGCGATTATGTTCCTTACAGTGTAAACTCCGGCAACTCTGGTTAGTACAATAAAAAACTGAAGACTGCATTTGCATGTATGACATCTAAATGCACACGTGGAGCTTGGTCCAGATTTTCTCATGCACACATATACGTGTTTGAACATGTGTGTCAACACGTACACATACATTTAGGCATTTATACATTGTGTATATTTATATGTAAAATTGGTCCTTTCTAAAAAGACCACCTTATAAATCTCCAAACAACATCATTAAATGTAACTATGTGCCAAACACTATAGTGTGACTTCAAGGGGCTTACCTTCTAATACGTTTATCAACAAAAAGAGATGATAAGTGAATTCAAAGGAGTGGGTGAGATCACCAAATGAAAGTAAAAAAAAAAAAAAAAGGACAACAATTTTCTGAAAAATCCATACTAGGGGGTAGGATAAGGAAGGGGAACCAGCAAGATGATCAGGAAAGAAAGGTCAAAGAGGTAGGAAGGGTTCCCAAAAGAAGTAATGTCTATAAGCTAATAGCAGAAAACATAGAAGAGGAAGGGTATGATAAATAGAGAGCTGACCTCTTTCATCCCAAACCTCTCCTCAAACCGTTAACTATCACTATCACCTTCTCATCCAAGTAAATGACCTCTTGCTTCCTACTTAAATTTAAAAAAAGATTGAGACGGTGCCAAATAAGCTCTCCTTACCCTCTTCCTCCATAACTTTAAATGTCTCTCAAAAGAAGGCCTTTGCCTATATTCTCTTTTTCCCTTTTAATTTCAGAGGATGAGTTAGCCTTCTGCCTTACAGCGTAAAGGAAGGCTAGTCTGGCTGGATCACCAAGTTTGGGAAGGGAATGATGTATTATGGGGTCAGAAAGACCAGGTTTGGCTCAGTGTGTGAGGGATTTTAAAAGCTAAACAGAGAATTCTATATTTTTTCCTACATGCAAGAGGGAGCCACTGTAGTTAACTGAGTTCGGGAAGTTCTACAGGTCAGATTCCAAAAATCACTTTGGCAGCTCTGTGGAGCAAAGACTAGAGTCGGGGAAAGCTTTTCTCTGCATAGGCTGAAGAAGATTGAAAAGATGAAATAAAGTCACTGGATATATGAATTGAGAGAATATTGGTTCTTTGGAGAGGGGAATGTTTTCAGTAGGTTGAAAGTTGGATTTCAAGAAGTTGACTTACGTGTGGGTGGTGAAGAAATGGAGATTAAAAGTATCTTCTACTACTGTTTCTAGAATTTTGACAATGAAAGAGAAGAAGAAAATTAGAACATGACTTATGGGATTTTGGAGGCCAAGCAGAGGTTTTGTAGTATATAAGATGAGTACATTTGTGGGCAGATGGGAAAAGTAATCAGGAGAGAGAGTGATATGGATGATGAGAGGGAGAGAGAGACAGAGAAAAGGGGAAGTCTATTTCCAACTCTCAATAAAGTATGATCTAGCAAGAAACTGGACAGGATGAAATCAAGGGCACGATGAATGAATGAGAAATTATAAAACACTTACTATATGTCAGATTCTGCGCCAAATTTTATTGTCATGTCCTTTCCAGAAAAGATAATATTGTTTGATTACTGTTTCCAAAGAAAGAGGTGGAAAATGAAAGATTTGCATTGTTAAATAGAAGGATGAACTCATTATCTGACACCAGAATAAAAGAAGAGAGAATGAGTAAAGATGTTAATGTGTAGTGGAGGGGCAAACAGTAAAGTAAGTTTATACTGGATAAACTCAATCTTCTTATACAATAGGAGGTGAGGTGATGACTGAAAGAAAAAGGTGTTTTGGAGGTCTACGGAGTTTGGAATAACCACAGTAACACGTTTTAGAAAACAAAGGAATGGTGAATTAGAGGATTCCTCCAGTAGAACATAAGTTTCCCCTAGTAGAATGTAAACTCCTTAAGGACAGGAACTATTTGGATTATCTTTGTATTTTCAAGACCTAGAGTAACACTGTTCCTCAAACATAGTAAATGTTTTTTTTAATTGAATCAAAACATGCAGAACTTTCGAATTTCTCCTCTTATTTGCCTCCTCAGTCTTAGCCTCCCTTAAGGTCTCATCATCCATACTGTGCCCTTTAATTGTGGGTGCTCTTTAAGGCTCTATCCTGGTTCTTCCTTCCTCCCTATAAACTTTCTTGGTGACCTCATAAGCTCTCATGGGTTTAATGATTATCTTTAAAAAGATGACTTACAGATATATATCCAGCCTCCAGTCTCTTGCATTTTAGTTCAACATCATCAACTATCTGACACTTAAAACTGTATTTCCCAGAGACATCTCATAACTCCATAGGTTCAGAGATTTGTAGCTAGAGAGAACCTCAGGAGACACCCAGCAATATCATCATTTTTTCAGTGAGAAAACTGATGACCAAAGAAATAAGTGGCCTGTCTAATATCACCTAAGCAGTAAGTGGTAGAACTGGGACTTGAATCCGGGTCCTCTCTGTCCAAATCCAGGGCTCTTTTGCACTGTATGATGTTGCCAACATGTCCAAAATACAACGCCCTTTACCAAATATTTCCTTTTGTATTTTCACATCTCCAGCAACTGCTCCATTCTCTGTTTTTGTACAACCACCGCCCTAGTTCACATCCTCATCTAAAACATTGCAACAGCCTCCTAATTGTTTTCCCTTCCTCAAGTCTCCCCTCACCCTAGTGCTGCCTTTATTGCTGTTAAAGTGATTTGCCTTAAGCAGAGACCTGACTGTGTCAATATATCCCAGTGGCTCTCTATTGCATCTAGGAAAAAACACAAAATCCTCTGTTTAGATTTCAATATCCTTCACAATTTGGCCTCAACCGATCATGTTGACATCGGTGTACATTATCCCCCCTTGTACATTCTGTGGTCACATTTTGTGATTCAGGTGGCCTATTTTCTGCTCTTCAAACACAGCACCCCATGCTCTATCTCCCTGCCTTCGCCTTGACCATTATTCATGCCTGATACACACTTCTTCTTCAACTCTAATAGAATCTTATTTTCCTTTAAGATATCACTCAATCACTGCCTTCTACATGAAGCCTGTCCAGATCTCCCAACTGTTTCTGCTCTCCTTCCTTAAAAACCTTGTATTTTTTCACCTTACTATATTCTTTATAAACTAATACATGTACTTGTTATCCTCCTTGATAGAAGGTAGACTTCTTGAGAGTAAGGTTTGTTTCACTCTTTGTATTTGTATTCCTATATCCTAGTGATACATAGTAAATTCTTAACATTTGTTGATTGATTAATGCCCAGACAGATAACATAAAGATGTAGTAGGCATTGTTCCCATGATTTCGGTGCTTCCCACAGCCATGCTTGATGTCTTGGAAAAAGAAAAAGGGGCAGATTAGTAGAATGAGAAGGTCAAAAACATGAAGGTTTTAAGAAAGAGGGAACATAGATTGTTGAAGCGATTAGCCACAGAGGATCTCAAAAGAAGAAAGTCGAAGCTATAAAAGATCTGATGGATAGATAAGAGGGGGACATCAAGAATCTTCTCACCTGAACTCCTTCCCTGTATTTCTGTCAACTGGAGATCCCCACTGAACAACTTAAACTCAGAACGTATAGAATCTGATACAATCATGTAATTTCATCACTTTCCTCCAGACTTGTTTCTACCTTTTCCATTTCAATTTATGCTTTGCCACCAACAGAAAAAAACTGGTTTTACTTGACATAAAAATCTTAATGGGCAGCCAGTTCTTTGATATACAAGTGGTTCATGTCACTGGCTTGAATTATCACAAGGACCAATAAATACATCATATCAAAGTCTTTTTTTATACACATATTTAAGGAACTGACTAAAAGACATTCCCTCATTCATAAATGGCTCAAAGATATGAACAGTTTTCAAGGGAAGAAATCAAAGCTATCAATATCCATAGGAAAAATTACTACAAATGACTTATAATAAGAGAAATAAAAATTAAAATACTCAGGCCCCACCTCATATCCATTAGAAGCTGAATTTAACAACAACAAAAAAGAAAATGTCAGATATTGAAGGGACTGTGGGATAAAAGGCACAATAATGTACTGTTGGTGGAGCTGTGAATTGGTCCAGCCATTTTGGAAAGCAATTTTTTCCATTTCAGTTGATGGCATCGCTATTATCATAGATGTTCAAACTTGAAACCTTAGTTTTGTCTGAATCTTCCCTCTAGCTGACCCCTCACATTCTAGCAACTGCCAAATCTTATCCATTCTTTTTTATTTTACTGAAATCTTTTGTCTTACATTACAAATATTTACAGATCACATACCCCCATTCCATAAGCAGTTGCTTGTAAAAAACAAAAAGTAAGCAAAACTAACAATACAGTGACCTTATCTGAAAGTACAAGTAATATTCTGGAGAGCACTCTCTTATTATTAATAATTTATTATTATTAATTAAAATAATTAAAATAATTTTTCTCTCCCTGTCTCAATGAAAAAAGAGAAAACAGTATTCCTTGAAACAAATACATACAATCGAAAAAAATCAAAAGCCTTCATTGGTTCACTGTGTGTACGTGTGTGTATGTACACAAATACAGATGTATGTATACATACACACACACACATATATATATATATGCATACACATATGTATGTATGCATATGTCCTAAATCTATTTCCTATCTATTTCTACAATGTTTGGCTTCATTCCTTCTCTTTCTATTCTAACTTTTACCACCCTTATTCAGTATTTTTTGTCTCTCATCTGTATTAATTTACCATCACTGACAAATTAACCCTCATCACTGGCCCTTTTTACTTTCCTTTTCAGTTCATCCTTCACACTACTGCCAAAATGGTCTTCCTTGCATACATGTCTGATCATATTACTCCTGTTCTCAAAAAAAGGAAATTCCTCATTGCTTACTAAATTAACAATAAACTCCTTAGCATATCATTCAAGACACAATATGTCTCTAATTTTTCTCTGCAGCAGCCCTTCACATACTCTATACAGCAGCCATGCTGAAATACTTTCTATTTGCTACTTATTGTTTTAATAAAGCTCACAGTCTAACTGGGAGGCAACATACATACATACATATGTGTATATATATATACATATATATATATACATATACACACACACATATATATACACACAACATACACATAAACAAGATACATACTGAATGAAGTGGGGGGGTAGTCTCAGAAGCAAGACACTAAGGCTGGGAAATGCTTTCTGTGGAAAGTAGGATTTTAGCTGAAACTTGAAGAAAGGCACAGAAGGCAGGAGATAGAAATGAGGAGGAATAACATTCCAGGCATGGTGGACAGCTAGCAAAAATGCTCAGAGTTGGAAAATGGAGTATCATGTAAGAGAAACAGCAAGGAGTAGGTCAGTTCTAGGTAGTAAGGGATGCAAATACACACACACACACACAATTAAACAGTAACTACCCTCAAGAAGCTTACATTACTGTAGTATATGCAAAAGTATATCCAAGACATACATAGGAAATAAATACAAAGTAATTTGGATGGAGGATACACTAATAGTCCAGGGAGATCAAGAAAGTCCTCATAGAGAAGGTGGCACTTGAGCTAAGTTTGAAAAGAAACTAAAGATTTAATGAAACAAGTGAGAAGGCAGTTCATTCCAGGCATGAATCAAATTATACGATATGTGTAAAGGTACTCAACACTCTTTAAAACACAGCATGAGTGTCAGCTATTATTATTATGTAGTGTAGGGTAAAGAGCCTTTGCTTTATAAGTAGAGGACATTAATTCGAGTGCTGGCTTCATCACTACTTAGCTATAATATGGGGAAAATAATTTAACTTGGTATGTCTCCTTTTCTTTATCTATAAAATGGAATGATGATGCTCACACTCCCTTGCAGGGTTACCAGGTTCAAATGAGAATGGGAGTAAAACACATTATAAAGAACTATGTAAAAGTGGCCTATTATTCTCTCCAATTTTAAACTCCAACATTGATACAAAATGAGTTTCAAGCAGCCCTTTATTTATTAAATACTAACTGTGCAAAAGGTATTGTGTTAGGTACAGTGTATAGAACAGAATGTAAGCTCCTTAAGGGATTATTTTTTATTTATTCTTATCTCTAAGACCTAACACATACCTGACACATAGAAAACCCTTAATAAATTTTTGTTGTATTAGATTGAAATGGACTGAATTATTGAGTCTTTCGCTCACTCAATCAAAGGCAGAGACATTTTAGCTATGGCTATATTTATCTTTCATGAAAACTATGGCATTCATTAGAATATTATTGTAGCTTGCTTAAGGAAACCAACACTCCTAATATCCCTCAGCTTTGAAGCATTTTTGAGAATGACATCCTATAGACAAATATGCCTGAATATACGTTTCACTTCATCTTCACCCTATCCATCTTCAACATTCATGAGCATTCAAAAATCTCCAGCCACAAATGTATAATAACCTTGAATTGCTGCATATGCAACCATATGGTGATAGCTCAGCGCTCAGCTTCAAATTCATGTCTCCATCACCCTCAATAACATTTTATGTTTTTCCAATTATTCCTTCAATCTCACTTGCATTTCTTGACCTTTAAGTTTTCTTTTTAAAAACATCATTTTGTAATTTATATGATCTTATTGTCAACTACAGGTTTTGTTGAATCATAGCATAGATTGCCACATTTCTATCTGCATTTTCAAAAGCCTAATCAGCATTCAAAGAGTATGTGTATTTTATTGAAATGCCTCAGATTATATCTTATTTATGCATTGAATTGAACCAAATACCTACACACGCTAGAACACATAACATAAGTCATTATACTATATTTTCCTAACTTCCATGTGGAAAGTGTTTTGACATTTTTTTGGTTAAAACACATTTAATTTATGAGTCTACATAGGCATCAGCAAAAAATTACACATAGTTGAAGGGCAACTCTTTTAATGATGCTATTTATTTGGTTTTCATTCTCCTTTATGATTTCTAAATCTTTGTTTATTGTTGGATTCTAATTGTCTGTGTAGAGCTTCAAGTGTCTTTGCAGGGGGCATCTTTATGAATAGGGTTATAATTACTCTCCCCATAAGCCTGAGATAAGAAAAAGGCAGGCAATTGCTAGACGAGCTTTCCCACAGAGCTTTGCTAATGGTGACAACATTCCAGTCCTGGGCTTTTTTAGACACATCCCCACTTCAAGTCTTATTTGCTGTTATTTTTTCTTTGTTAGTGTCTGAAATCTGTCTTTTCTTCCCATTGAATAGCAATTCCTCACATTTCTATGGCACTTTAGAGTTTACAAAGTGCTTTTTTCCTTCACAACAGCCCTATGAGGTAGGTAGTCTGGCTATTATTATCTTTATTTTATGGATGAGACAATGGTGGCCTAAAGAGTTTGAGTAACTTGCTCAGGGTTGCACACCTAGGAGGAGGGCCAGGATTAGGCCCAGGTCTTTTGTGACTCCAAATTAAGCATCCTATTCACTAACCATGCTGTCCTTTGGCCTGAGTTCCTAAAAAGTTTCCAACTAGCTACTATTCATCTGTTAGCCCAGCTTTTTTTTTTTTACGACCTGAAGAAAGTCCTTGAATCCATTCAGTCAGAATACATGTATAATTCTATTAACTTAGTGCTGCAGATATTTTGCTCATTCATAGAATCATAGGCTTAGTCTGTATATAGTCAATACTTTATAACTGTCTTCTTTACATAGTCTTTACAGATACTGAAGCACACAAGGAAAGGCTTAGGGTCTCATCTACTGCTGAGATACAAGACAGAAAAAAAACAGAAGCAGGACTCAGTTTTATGAGATTAGAATGCCAGCTTTATTTTCTTTCTCAAAATGCTGGCCTCAGATTTTGTAAAATCTATCTACTTATCCATCTTTCTACCTTCCTTGTGGCCTTGAAGTCATCAGACTGGAGTCTTACATGTAGGTGATTAGATTAAAAGCGCCTTTATGGTTCTACTGGTTGTTAGTGTTTTCTGTCTCTTTTTCAAATTGTTTACAACTGTCTGTCTGTGTGTTGTATCATCCTAGCTCCAAACAGACCATCATTTTTTAAGCATCGATTGTGTAAAAGGCACTATTAGCTACCACAGAATGTAAGCTCCTTTAGGACAGGAACTATTTCTCATTTTGTCTTTGGATCCAAACATCCAAGCACAATGTGTGGAATATGTTGTTACTGTTCAGTAACGTCTGACTCTTTGTGACCTCATTTGGTGTTTTCTTGGCAAAGATACTGGAGTGGTTTGCCACTCCCTTCTGCTCATTTTACAGAAGAGGAAACTGAGGCGAACGAGGTTAAGTGACTTGCCTAGGGTCACACAGCTAGCATCTGAGCCTAGATTTGAATTCAGGAAGAGGAGTCTTCCTGACTCCAGGCCAGGAATTCCATCTACTATGCCATCCAGCTTCCTCTACGTGGTATATAGTTTTTAAACCCTTACTATGTTTGTTGGATTGGATAGTATTGATTTTTCCTTTAATTTACACAATGACCATTTATAAAGACCTACTATGTGTCAGGTACTATACCTAGACACTAGGGATATGACAAAAGTGAAATAGTCTCTGCTTCAAGAAGCTTACATAACATCATATCTATAATAACTGAGTGCCATACACATAGTTGGTGCTTAATAAATGGAGTGCTTGGAAACCAGTTAGATTCATATTGTGAGTTTCTCTGAGTATATAGATCTTTCTGAACCCCTTCTTTTTAGTAATGAAAAAAGTCCTGGGACTGTCATGAGAATTTGTTATTAGTTTTAGCTTTGAGGCAAAGGTAGACTCAAAATAAAGTTTTATTTCTCATACCATGTCTCTGAGAAAGGGAAGGCAATCATACATACTCAGGGTGTCTTTAAACAAACCCACTTTGTTTAGGGCATATACTCCATTGTAATAATTAAGAGCAAAAAATCGACTTTAAGGAGCAACTCCAAGCCCTGTGTCAAATTTCAGCAATTATCATAAATCCTCTAAGAAACTCTTCAAGCAAACTATTATTTTAGAAACTGGAAGAAAAGTCAGACTAGATTTGATCACATTTAGAGTTCTGCAGCCAAACTACATGCTATTCTCAGGCCTTTGTGACTACTTTTTATAACAGGTGAATCAGGTGAGGTCTAGAAAGATATTTTGTTAGAAAATGACTCAGAGATTCGGACAGATTCATAAATAGTTCAAATTCTATGTATTTCTAACTGTTTACATGAACAGCAGGTGGCTCAGAAGTGTCTGACGGAAGTTGAGTGTCTTGCTGGGGTGTCTCCAGTAGCCATTTAAAAGACACTTACTGGAGTGTCACATTCAGAACAGATAATGGTTATTTACTATAAAAGTAGTGACAATTGCTTCATGGCAACAGATGTAATAGAAAACCAAAAAATTACGACCTTCACTCACGGCAGAAGACTAAGTGCTCGACAAAAATTCAAGCCTCAAAATTCATACCTTGCAGTTACAGGGCCCTGTACAAGGGTCATCATTAGTGCTTCCCGAGCCGCTGCAGTTGCAATGCACACAGTCAGGGTAACCAGTATAACCCCGAGCACACCAATCACATCTGACTCCTCCAAAACCATGTTTGCAATGGCAAGATCCAGGGAGTAGACCTAGGGAAAGACCAAAATAACATCAACATAAATGGGCTAGATGTATATAATCTAAAATAAAAGAAAACCTATGTAATTCTGGTTTGATGTTCAATCAATCCATGTAGATGCGGCAACAAAGTTAGAAAGCAAAATGTGCCTTTCCTTCAAGAAAGGCTCTAAAATATGAAATCATACCAACGGCTGGGAATAGTGTCCAAGGGGCTTCAGTGCATCAAAGTCAAAGAGAAAGCTATCCGCTATAGATTATCCTCCTCTCAGAGCAAATTATAACCAGCAGGATAGCGGGCCTTAGCAGCTATTAGGGTGTATGGGGGGTACATTTTCAGGCTCTCTGTATTAGAACGGGTATGAAAATGGGAGGAGTATGATCTGTAGCAAAGGGTTTTCTGTAGCTACAGCCCAAGCGCTATCAAATAGAGTCCCCCAAGAAGGGGAGATTTGGCTCAGTGCACTGCTCACAGGAAAACAAATAAACAAAAACCCAATGATGGCAACAACCCTTTGCCAAACACGTGGAAAAGAAATGAAAGGGGTCATGGGCTAAGGTTTGTTTACTCCTTTTATTTGTTTCAAAACTGAAATTTCCAGGGTTTTTGATCAATGAGGTGTCAACTAACTTTTAAACTCAAGAGGTTAATCAAAACCCAAAAGAAAAGCAAAAAGGAGGTTTAATGGGTGGACATAATCTGCTTTTTGTTGAGTACTGTTAAGTGGTCTTTTCAATAAATTTTCAAGGATAGCATACATGCATATATGTGTATATATGTATACACACATATACATATATATGTATGTATACATGAGTGCAGAATATTTTGATAGCATTCTCCTTAGCAATCACTTCCTCTTTTTCCCTGTGTTTTGGAAATGAGATGAGTTGGCCACTGAAAATATTGAAGGGTGGCCCAGAGCACAAAGCACTAGATTTGTAATCACAAGGCTTGGATGTGAATCTCAGTTCTGTCACTAATTCTTTTTTTTTCTTTTTTCTTTTTTTTTTTTAGTTTTTAATTTAATTTTAATATGTTTAGTTTTCAGCATTGATTTTCACATGCGTTTGAATTACAGATTTTCTCCCCATTTCCACCCCCCCCACTCCAAGATGGCGTACACTCTGGTTGCCCTGTTCCCTAGTCTGCCCTCCCCTCCGTCCCCCCATTCCCCTCCCATCCCCCTTTCCCTTCCTTTCTTGTAGGGCAAGATAAATCTCTATGCCCCATTGCCTGT
>JAQQSZ010017024.1:0-10896 GCA_028646595.1 Phalanger gymnotis
TGTGTGTAAAGTTCCCGAAGCCCTCCCGTGGCCAGCCTTCAAGGATTCAGCAGAGCGCTTGAGCACATCCAGAATGTAAATGTGATTTACCTGTGCCAGAGGGGCCTTAAATGTCACATTTATAAAGGGAAAAGCCAGCAGGATTTGGTATTGTAGTCACCTCCAAGCCATCCGTCACCCACAGAGCGTGAGGATGAGGGCTGAACAGATTTACAGGCAAGGGCTGCCCACAAATGCTGGGCCCCTTCAGTCCCCGTCGGGGGGGGCGGGGGGAAGCTCACAGTTCTGCCTCAGCCCCACAGACGCCCGGGCAAACAGTGTCAGGACTGCTCCAGTCTGGGCAGCAGACCCACCGCCCCTCGTTCCAGTTGCATCAGGCCTTCCTTTGAGGCAGGACCTTTGGAAGATGAGCGAGCCTCTGGATCAGCTAATGCCTCTGGGTCGCCCCGGCGGTTGGGATGTATTTCAATTGTATCAGCCGCCCTTCCCCCAGAAAGCCCAAGACGATGGCGGGTCTCCCCCAGCTTCCACCTGATGCCTTCCAGACCCCCAGCCCAGTGTGAGGGAGGAAGAGTCAGACTGGCTGGAGGCCTGAGCAGGCTTCCATTTGAAATCAGAAGTCAGTGGGTTTCCAGGATAACTAACAGCGTTTCACAGATTTGCCGCAGGTGTTTAGGAGAAAATGGGGCTGTTAATAAGGGAGAAAAGAAGCATTGTGGTGCAGGCCCAGGAAGTCCAGACTTGGGATTCAAATCCCACCTCGGACAGCTTCTGGCTGCGTCCCTAGGCAAGTCTGGCTTCTCAGCCTCAGTGAGGACGGCGCCTCCACTATGGACCTCGCTGGGTTGTGGGGAGGACCTCAATCACATGGGTCAAGCCCTTTGTGAGCCTTGAAGCCTCTGTATGTCAGGTGGGAATATTATGTGCTGAGGCTGATGGGGAAATGCACCTGATTCCAGAGGATCCGAGTTCAAATCCCAGTTCGTTTGCCGCCTGTGGGACTTCTTGGGGTCTATGTTTCCTCCTTTGTTGTGAGAGCAGCAGCAGACGTCAGAGCAGTTTGCCAGGCACTCAACTGACATTTCATGGGACCCTCAGGGCTGCCCCAGGAGGAGATTGTACCCCCTGTCCATTACCAACCAATCCAAAACCTACAATGGCTCCACATTGTCTAGATAATACACAGACTTCTCACCTGGCCTTTGAAGCCCTCCTCCTGATGGCCCTCACCCACCTTTCCAATATTCTACTCCCTCTTCTTTTCTAGTCAAATTGGCCCACCAGCTATTCCCCACACATACCACTCCCAACACCTACCTCAGGACCTTTGCCCGGGCTCTGCCCCATGCCTGGAATGCCCTCCGTCATTACAGCCTCCTCTTAGAATCCCCTAGCTTTCATAGCTCAGGTGCCATCACCTATGTGAAACCTTCCTAGATTGCATGCCACTCCCTCTCCCCACTCTCAGTTTTTTCTCTCTTGAAATTTTTTTATGTTACTTTGTATTTACTAACTTATCTGTATACATGTTGTATCCCTCTGGTAGAATGTAAGCACCATGCAGGCAACAGCTGTTTATTGCTTTTGTATCTCCAGTCCCTAGCAAGGTTTCTTGTGCATTAAATTAGACAGTTAAAAGCTTGATGAATTAAATTAAATACCAGAAGTACTGTTGAACCCATTTTAGAGGCTAAGAGGAGGCTCGGGAATTAAGTGAATTGCCCAAGGTCCCACACCTAGTTTGTGTCTGAGGCGAGATTCAAACCCAGCTCTTGCTGCCGTTCTAGCACACACATGAGGCAGGGGACACATCATTTTAAAGGTCTTTTCCAGCTCTAATTCAGGTACAACCTCCTCAGTGACATTCTCTGAAACTGAAGACAATTTCTCTCATTCCAACCACTTTCTCTGGAAAAGATTCCAGGAAGGATCCTAGCTCCAGTTTGGAGACGGAGGAATCTGAGAATTGTCTTTTTCATCAACCAACATTCCCCTGGGAAATTTCTCCAGGCTCAGGAGCTAGAGAAATATCCCCTGCCTGCTCCATTCAGCAATAACCAAGAGGCCAGCTTAGGAGTTCGAGTGGGGGGAGGGTCTCCATGATTAGCACAGGGGAGAGAGGAACCAGGTCCAGAACCCAAAACTGTGTACCTACTATTATGTCACTGGCTTTCTGATAGAATGTTTAATTAAGGCTTAGGATGCCTCTCGAATTCACGCGCGCACACACACACAGTCACTAATACATGCTGCTATCTCGTTATTCAACTTTTTTTAACTGATACTTCATGGCTATTGTTAATGTCCATTTTTCACAGAGTAATTTTCGAAGGCTGAGCTTGTAACACATCCCGATGACAAACGTTCCCAGTCCAGGCTCCCCCATCAGCTGCAATGTCACCCCGAGCTGTTCCTCACTACCTTTCTCAGACAGCCCACCCCATTTTATGATAGCTCTGTCTCAGTTATCACTATTGAACCTTTAAGAATTCAGCGGCTTTTCAAATTTAATTGAATACAATTCTTTGTATAATAAATTCTGCGTGAACGCTACATAAATCAGCCCTAGGAAAGGTTCATGGCTGTCTTCCTCCCCAACCCAGGGCCCAGAAATCTCTCACTGGCGTTACTGGACCGAAGCTGGTACTTTTGATTGTCACAAGAAATCAGTTTAACCTTTCCAGCCCCGCTTGAGGGGCACGTCTAATTTATAGCTGCCAACTCATCAGATTTTTCAATGTTTTCATCTCTGGGAGTCCCTGGAGAATGAAGGATTTAGGTCCAAATAGAGAAAACAGAATGTCTCAGAAGTCCAAGCTTCTCCAGTTAGGAGTCCAAAGTCTCTGTCTCTAAGAACCAACATGGCCACTTCTGTTCAAGTTGGAGAGCAAGGCCAGGATTTAGTAACTCCCACTCCTGGGTGTTGGTGACTGCCCGACGTGGAGGAGAAGGCACAGTGGCTGCTCCCTGCTACTTAAGAGAGACAGCCCCACACCGTGGGAATGAGTAATGTGTTATTATTCTAGCCAGGCATCTTTTTTACATTCTCATCCATTACTTCATTCAATCATCCATCAACATAAATTACTTTTGCTTCCAGTCCCTGTTGAAGAGCAGATCTAACTCTGAAGACAGAGACTCAGTTTGTCTTAGAAACTTTCTGAACATGTGCCTCTCATGTAGTCCTGTAGGTGAAAAGCCCAGAGTTAACATGGGGATATTGGGAGTTATTGAACTGGTGAGGACAAGTCCATGAGAAACAGGCAGCTACCAGCGAGGAACAGTCTAGAAATCACTAGCAAGGTCATTGGAGAGACTTTGGGTAATCAGCATGCATTGCCTGCTATATAGTAAATGCTGAATAAATTATTTTTTTCCATTCATTCATTCATGCATCCCATCCATCTACCATCCAACCATCCATTCATAGAAAGCTCCCATTTGAAGCTTGGCTTCCACTTCCCATCAGTGTGACTCCTATCAAGCCCTTTCAACTGAGAGTCTTGGGGTGGGAGGCAGAGGAGGGGAACCTTAGAGATCGTGTCATGGAAGCCTTTCATTCAACAAAGGGATAAACTGGGGCCTCCAAAAGGAAGTGGATTTGAAACTGAATGACCAGAAAAAAGTAATGACTTAAATTCACCTGGTCTCAGTTTCCTCATTTTAAAAATGGGGAGCTAAGGGGAGACAGAGACCCTTACAGCACTAAGTCCTATCATTTTCAGTGTCTACGTCACTTAACCAATTATATCTCAGTGGCTTCCTATTAGGTCTCTCTGCTTCCAGTCCCTCCCCACTGCAGCCCATCCTCCATCCAGCCACCAGCGTGAGCTTCCTAAAGCACAGGGCTGGTCATGTCACCCCCACCTCAATAAACTGCAGTGGCTCCCTAGCGCCCCCAGGATCAAATACGAAACCTTCTGTTTGGCACGCAAAGCCCATGATGCTTCATCTCCTGCCTCCTTATCACTGGATCCCCTGGCCTGGCCTGGAATGCCCTCTTTCCTTACCTCCGCTTCTTGGAATATCTGGCTTCCTTCTAAATTAATCTCAAGTGCCATATTCAAGTGAACATACATACACATATATATATAATATATGCATATACATATACATACTATATTTATGTGTGTATATGCTGTATATGTGTATAGATACACATAAACATCAATAGCTGGCACTTAAAGGTTTGCAAAGTACTTATAAAAATTGTCTCACTTGATCCTCACAACAACCCTGTTACTCCCATTTGACAGATGAGGAAGTAGATTAAATGACTTTCCCAGGGTCACCTAGCTAGTAAATATCTTAGGCCAGATTTGAACTCAGGTCTCTCTGGCTACTAATCCTGAGCTCAACCCACTATGTCATCCAGCTGATTCTATGAAGCCTTCTCTGATTCCACCAGTTGTTAATATTCTCCCTTCCAAAACTATCTTGTATTGTATTTTGTATTCTCTCTCTCTCTCTCTCTCTCTCTCTCTCTCTCTCTCTCTCTCTCTTTCTCTTTCTCTCTCTCTCTCTCTCTCCCTCTGTCTCTGTCTCTCCCTGCCCCACATATACACACATATATATGTACATATACATATATATACACACAACATAAAGTTTTCTCTATTTGTCATAGATACATAGATCATAGCTTATGCTCCTGGTGGGCAGAGACTGTTTTGCTTTTGTCTTTGTAGTTTAGCCCAATTCTTGGTACCTAGTAGGTGCATAATAAATGCTTGTTGATTGATTTACCGAGTGTCTACTGTGTGCCCAGCACTGTTAGAAGCTGGGGATATATAGACAAAAATAAAACTTCCTGCCCCCAGGGAGCTTGTATTCTTTGGGCACAGACAACATGTACATTTAAAAGTATGTGTGAAAGAAATACGAGAATAATTTTGGGGCTGGGGCAGGCAGGGATCAGCAAAGGCCTACTATGGAAGGTGGCACTTGGGCTCACCTTTGACAGAAGCCTAGAGGCGGAACTGGGGAGGGTGCACCTTCCAGGTGTGGGGGACAGCCTATGCAAGGGCATGGAGAAGGGAGATGGAACATCAAGGTGGGTTTGGCTGCACCACAGTTAGTGTGTTAGACAGATTCCTTGGCTAGGAAGAAGCAATGACCTTAGACACAAATTTAGAAAGCCACCCAAATATCTGAGTTCATTTTGGCCCCGGTTTAATGTAGCCACTTGGGGCAAAGGGGCACTGCTGCTGGGTAAGAACACAGATACGGCCCATTGGGAATCCAGCAGAGACTTGGTACTTAGCACGGTGCATGGCATGTAGTAGGTGCTTAATAAATGTTTATCGATTGGGATCTGATTTAGGCTCAAGATTCGCTCCACCGATGGATGCACCAACGAGGACTTCCTTCCCCAATGCTGCTGGGAGAGGACAGAGCGGCTTCTCCGGCAGATGCCTTGGCAACCCCGCTCCTTCCAAGCCTTTCACTGACCATATGCAGAGACCAAATGCGTCCCCGCTGCGCAAGGTTCCTTTATTTACGATTACCTTGGAACTGTCGGGTAGACATATGTTGCTAAGGGTCGTTTATCCTTGTTTGTAAAATTTATGGCTTCTCCTAGATTACACACTGTCAAAACTGGAAGGATTGGCCCCCAAATCTCTTGCTGCATGATTGGATCAGACGCGCGTACATCTGTTAACACTGTAGGAACTGTAAAATGAGGTAAGTTCAACTATAACTCAAGTGTTGCTCAGCCCCGCCGGAGGGTGGAAGCCGCCGGCTCACCGCTGATCTACAGGGGGAGAATATACACAGGCAGACGTTTCGTTCAATCACCGAAGTCTAGGACGCGAAGGACCTCAGCGGCCACTCGGCTCAAGCCCGTCCCGAACCGGGACGCCCTCCGAAGTGCCCCGAAGCGGCCGGCCAGTCTCTGCTGGAAGACATCGGGGGAAGCGCGCCTTTCCGCTTTGGGGCCATTCTCAGCAAGAGGGTGTTATTGCTGACGCCTCCGGGGCTAAGCAGAGCAAGTGTTATTCGTGTGACAAGCCCTTTAAACACCTGAACACAGCTCTCGCCTCCCAGCCGAGGCTAAACGCGCCCGGTCCCGGAACCAATCCTCCTGTGTCCTGAATTCGAATCCTCTCCCATCCTAGCTGCTCTTCTCTGAACACTCTCTAGCTTATTCCACCCTAAACCTCAGTGTCCAGAACCAAGCACAGTAATGATCTGGGTGTGATCTGACCAGGGCGGAGTGCAGTGGGACCATCACCTCCCCGTCCCGGGAAGCCGCGCCCATTCCACCGCATCTCAACACTGCATCAGTTACCCTGGCGGCCACATCACCAAATAATTTCTCATCATGAGCTTGTGGTCCACTAAAACCTCAAGGTCCTTTTCAGAACAATGCTCTCTACTCGCATCCCATCTATTTGCGGTTTTGATTTTTTTTATGCCCAAATGCAAGACTTTATCTTTGCTCCATGTAGCCTTGTCAGAATCCTTTAGGATCGTGGTTCTTTGTAATCACGGTTCCTCTTTCTAGATATTTGCCAACCATCTCCTTAATGATTCATTCTGGAATTTTCCCAGGGGTTGAAGTCAAGCTTCCTGGCTCTGAAATCTATGCTTTTCAGCCTGTCTTCTTCCCGCCCTTTTTTTTAATTGGGGCAGCATTTTCCATCTTCTCCCATCTTCCAAGATCTCTCAAATATCATTGACAGTTGGCTCTGCAGTCAGATCACAAAGATCTTTGTAGACCACTTGAGGATGTAGGTCACCTGGATTGGGGATCCCGACTTTCTATTCAGAGTAAAGCACTGCGGAAACGTCCGGGACTTGGGGTTTTTAGATCCATGGAATGGTATAGCATGAAGGAACCTCCTAGTTCTCCTAGGTGTTGCAATTCAAAGAGTGCTTTACTTGGAACCGGAAAGACCAGAGTTCAAATCCTACCTCAGATACTTCCTAGCTGTGTGACCCTGAGCAAATCACTTAAACTGTCTGCCTTAGTTTTCCCATCTGTAAAATGTGAAGATATTAACACCTATCTCACAGGATTGTGGTAAGGATCAAATGAGATATTCGTAAAGTACTTTCCAAACCTTGTAACACTATATAAATGCTAGCTGTTATCATTAGCACCATCATTCTCCAGGATAGGGAGGGGACTGGAGACCATGCTAGGTACATATTGGAGAGATTGGAGAGATTTAGCCTGGAGAAGAGACTTAATGGGAGCATGATAATTGTCTTCTAAATGTTTGCAAGACTTGTTCTGCTTGGCTCCAGTGGGTAGGACGAGGAGCAGGGGGTACAAGACACGTTGACTCAGAGAAAGGGATAAAAACATTCCTAACAGTAAGAACTGGAATGAGGAGATTGAGGAGTAGTGAGCTCCCCGTCACTGGAGATGCTTAACGACTACATGTCTACTCGGCAGGGGAAGGAGACCCAAGAAGAGGCTGGACAAGATGTGGCTGAGATTCCTTTGAACTCTCAGATTCTGTGATTCATCTCCCCACCATCACCATCATTTTATAGACACTAAAAGGCCTCAAATCACTTGTCTCATTTAAGAGGGCTCTTAGGAGACCAGCCATCCAGGCACACTTGCTAGGGGAACCTCGGGGAGTTCCTGAGCATCCTAAGAAAGCATCCAATGTCATTTTTCTCCAAGAACTTCAAGGGGAGGAGAGAAACTGAGTGAGTTTCCCTGCCAGGGACTGAGGGAAGGGGCGGCCCCGAGTATGCCAAGGGAATGCCGGTAAGCAGCCTGGCAGCCCATCAGCCTGCCCAGCCTGTGCGGAGAGATGACTGATGTCTCTAGGCACTAAGAGCTCAGGTTCCTCCAAAAGGCCAACGCCAGCAGCCCAGGGGAAACCAAATGTGTTTGTTCGATCCAAGTGAGAGCCAGCTGCCTGGAGTAGAGCAGCCGTCACCACGCTACCTGTGTGGCAGAGGAGAGAGAGAGATTGGGGTTGAGATTCAAAGTTTGGCGTCCAGTCTGGTGTGACAGCAGCAGAGGGGAAGAAAAATGAACGAACTGCTGATGAGACACCACCTGGGGAACGTGGCTTCCATTCCTCTCCAAGCTGTGGGGAAACTTGGGCTTATTGTCCAGAGATTCATGGCAGGGGGGGCAGTGGGGAGAGTGAGAGAGAGAGAGAGAGAGAGAGAGAGAGAGAGAGAGAGAGAGAGAGATGATAGATGGATAGATAGAAAACAGAAAGAGGTAAATAGGTAAAGATAGATGGGCAGAGATAGACAATAGAGTGATAGATGATAAATGAATGGATAGATGGATATAGATAGGTAAACAAAGATAGATTGACAGACAGACAGAAAGAATGGATGGACAGATAGACAGGATAGACAGACAGACAGGATGGATAGATTAGATAGATGAATGAATAGATGACAGATGAACAGAGAGAGATGATGGACGGATGGTATAGATAGATAATAGATATAGATGAATAGGTAGGGATAGGTAGATGATAGATAGATTATAGATAGGTAAATAGATGATAGGTATACAGATAGGTATGGTTGATAGAGAGAGACAGGTCGGTAGATAATTTATTAAGTGTTACTATTTACCATAGGCTGTACTAAACAACGAGGATAAAATACAAAAAAGGAAGACAGTCCCTAACCTCAAGGAGCTTATGTTCTAATGACAGGAGGCAACACACCAAGGAGATCTAGAGTGGAGAAGGGAACATTCTCCAAGGCATAGTGTGAATCCAGCCACATGTGGAGGGCTGAGCTTGGCAAGAAGGGGCGGAAGCTCATGTGTCAAAGCAGGAGGACATAGGAGCAAGATCCAAGTTTCTAGTGTGGAAGGAGGTGGAGCTGATGATCTACATAGAAGAATAGGCTGAAATGGTCAGGAAAAGGACCTGAGCAGCCAAGTCATGGAACTTCCTCACGTTACAGATTAGGAAGAGAGTCCCCACAGAAGTGAAGTGATTTGCTCAACGTCACAGCCCTCTCTGTCTCTCTCTCTCTCTCTCGGTCTCTGTCTCTCTTTGTCTCTCTCTCTATCTCTCTTTCTGTCCCTCTCTCTGTCTCACTGTCTCTCTCTTTGTCTCTGTCTCTGTGTCTCTGTCTCAGTCTCTCTCTGCCTGTCTGTCTCTTTGTCTCTCTGTGTCTCTGTCTCTGTTTCTGTCTCTGTCTGTGTCTCTGTTTCTATCTGTGTCTCTGTTTCTGTCTGTCTCTGTGTCTCTGTCTCTCTCTCTCTCTCTGTCTCTCTCTCTCTGTCTCTCTCTCTCTCTGTCTCTCTGTCTCTCTGTCTCTTTCTCTCTCTCTCTGTCTCTGTCTCTCTCTCTCTCCTCCCCTCTCCGACTGTTGAGGGCTTCAAGAAGAGACTTTAGAAAGAATAGCCAAAAGCTAGCAATGCAACTCCAGGTTCTACTGGCACATGGCAGTGAGCCTTCCAGGCAGCTTCTGCCTGACCTTGGCTTGTCACAGGGCAGTCAGCCACACTCACCAGTGACCTTCGCCACCTCCAAGCCCCAGTGGAGTGCCACTCAGATCTTCCCTAGTGCAGGAGTCTCCCCCAAAGGACAAACTTGCCATGGGCAGAAGAGTGATCTCTCAGCCACTTTAAGGTTATAGATTATTTCAAACCAAGCACTTTATAAATCTGCCTAATTAATTAGTCAGCTCAGATGAGGCTTCCTGCTGTAACACAGAAGTTGTAATTACATTTCTTGAAGGAAGTCAAAATGAAATCTACTGAGAAATGTCACGTCTCCCCAATGCCCTGATGCTCTTCTAATGCCTATAGAGTTCATTCTCTCCTGAGGTGGAGGTTGAGGGGGCCCTGGGGAGCAGATGGGCATTGGAGCTCTAGGCTGACGTATCAGATGACAGTATCAAAGACACAGGACAGTCTGGCCACGTGGGGTGCCAGGGGCTGAAGGGGAGCTGGTATGGAGGGTCTGGGCTAGAAGACCAAGACCGGCAGGATCGTACATGTTAGGATTAGAGGGCCTTGGAGACCCTCTAATCCAGGGGTCCTTAGCCTGGGCTCCAGGGACTCTTCAAGGGCCTGTGGGTAGATTTCAGGAGGGGCTGTCAACTTGAAAGGGGGAAAAATTCCATCCTTCTTTTTATTGAACTCTAGAGAAAATTTGGCATTTCCTTCCACTATTTGAAAACATGATTCTGAGCATGGGGCCAGAGGTTTCACCAGACACTGACCTCAGAGGGGGCTGCAACATAAAAAAGAGCTGTTGTCCTAGTGGGACTCAGGATTATAGATCTTGAGCTGCAAGAGACCTCCCATCTAGTGCAGAGAGGGAAACTGAGGCCCAGAGCAGGGCGTGACTTGCCCAAGAACACATAGGAAGTATGAAGTGGCCAAGTCAGGATTTGAACCCAGGGCCTCAGACTCTCAACCCGGCTTTGTTTCCACAATGCCTTGCTGCTTTTAAGATCCCTTAGCCCTGTAAGGTGCCGCTACTCTAGATCCTACCAAGAGCCTGCCAGAGTGAGGAAAGCACTGGCTTTGGAGTCAAAAGACTTGGCTCTGATGCGTCTTTTCTCTAAGCCTCAGGTACCTCATCTGCAAAATGGGGCTGCTAATTCTTACGCTGTCTTCTTCACAAGACCACTGCCAGAACGGGGTTCAGGAAAACCTTAAAGCGCTGCAGGAATGTAAGCTACCATTGTCCTTTCCCAGTCTGCTCATAACACTGCCATGCCTGTGAGTATAGGGGGATAAGTCAATCAATCAATCAACATTTATTAAGCACCTACTGTGTGTCGGGGAATTTGCTAAGCTCTGGATAATTAATAATAATAATAGTTCACATTTATATATTGTTTACAAGGTTCCAGGTGGTTATTACAACCACCCTAGGAGGTAGATACTGTTATCATCCTCATTTTACTGATGAGGAAAGGGAGGTTAAGTGACTTGCC
>JAQQSZ010017025.1:0-10895 GCA_028646595.1 Phalanger gymnotis
AAGTCACCAATCCACACCCACACAGGTTTCACACCTGACAGGGCCCTGGGCCTGGGGCTTAGCACTTAACAGCTGAAAGTACTTCCACTCAAAAGAAACAAAAGCCATGCTAATGAGACAATTTTGCTTAACAACACACATGCCGAGCCCTATGCTAAGCACTTTACAATTATTATCTCATTTGAAATTAATAACAACCCTCAGACAAGGATGCTATTATTATCCCCATTTTACATTTGACGAAACTGAGGCAGAGATAGAGTGTCTTGTCTTATCAATTGTGTTTGGGTAGTTGTGATGATAATGGAAACCAGAAAGAAGGCAGAACTTTTTTTTTTAATCAGCTTTATTTATCAAGGAAAATGACCTGTGGACTGAGAAGAAATAAAAATTGTTTAAGAGAAGATGAAAGTCAGGGTGAATGGGGAAATAGTCAGAAAGCCCCTCATTGTCCTCAAGGTGTTCAATTCACTCTGCCCTGAAGAACAATATCCCAAGTTACTGAAACAGCTGACAGGTACGATGCACCAGTCATTGTCAGTAATTTTTGGAAAAATTGTGGAGAATAGGTGAGGCATCATGGGGATGGAAACAGACCAATTTTGTCTATGTTTTCAAAAAAAGATAAGGCAGAGTCTAGAAGCTGTAGACTAGTAGACTTGACTTTTTTCTCACAAAACTGTAAAATATATTCTAAAAGAAATGGTCTGTTGTAAAGTCAAATAGTAAGTGAAAGATCTTTCCAGTCCATTGAATATACTTTGGGTGGGGCCAACAAAGGGAAGCCTGATTAGAGACAGGCCCATACCCTTTCATTAACTAGATGTGAAACTCCAGGCTAGTTAGCAAACTAGTTTGCTAGTTTGAGAGAGACATGAAGCTCTCAGGGCCCTAACAGGAGTTGCTAAGACCAGAGCCAATCATATGTGCACTGAGTTCTAGTCAATCAGATGACTAGGATTGTATAAAAAGAGAGCCCAGAACTGAGAGGAGCAAGATTCAGAAGCAGACATCAAGAAGACACTGAGGCAGCAGACATTGAGGGAGAGCCAAGATATGGAGAGACTACAGAGCAGAGAGTGCAGAAAAAGAGAAAGTTTCAGAGATCTAGGAACTGGGAGTCAGCAGAGCTGCAGGAGAGAGTGCTGAATGGACAGGTAGGATTCATGAGTGTTTGTTTATAGGAAGGCCCTAGCAGGGGAGGGGGAGGTTACAGTTGCCTCCTTGCTATAATACTTTGTTATAATTTCCTTGTTGCTACATTGAGGTGGGCTTACTGGGTTTTGGAATATAATTGCTACTATATGGAATTGGAATTATTGGTCCTGGGATTGGATTCCCTTGTGTCTTAATAAACATTATACTTCCTCTGTCTTCTATCTAGAGAATTTCTTATACTTCATGATTCTGAACTATTCAGGCATGTTCATGGTCATCTTCGAGGTCATGAATCTTGCCTTACTGCTACGCCTGTGAGCACTGAGAATGAGAAGCTTCATCCTGTAAGTCAGTCCATCTATCGAAAGACAACAAATATTTATTAAGTCTTTATATAGGTACATAGATACAAAGCATTGTGCTGGGTGCTAGGGGTACAGAGATAAACAAAAGATAGTCTTGTTCTCAAGGAAATCATAGTCAAATGGAGAAAGGATCATACAAGTTAGTTAAGTGTTCCAGCCAGAACTTTAATTGAAGGCCTTTGATTTCATATGACACTAGTTCACATTCAGGTATCATGTATCTACATTCCATTCCACAGGCAGAAATATTGGCCTTGGACTCAAAGGCAGAAGAAAATGGAGGATGGAGATGCAATATGAGACTCTGAAATGACCCTGAGAATTTAACATGCAGCCATAGCCTCTTTCTCAACCACTTTCCTTCTTCCTTGCTACCACCTTGTTGATCCACTGAAGATGTCTGGTCAGAATCTGTTTTGAGGGGGGACAGAAACTTAATTTCTTGGACCATATGAGAATGATAAATTAAATTCAATGAAGCCACCAAATATATATAATAATGACAGATTTCCAGTTTGATTTTTTAATTCCTTTTTAAGTTCTTCCAAGAACTCTTTCTGGGCTTGTGAACATGTAATGTTACTCTGTTATATTTAAAAGGAATAGCAAGTTGTAAGTAATAGATTTGCAGTTTTACGCGCAATCATCTTTTTTTTGTTATACTATGTGATGGAAATGCTTGTTTTATTCCATAAATTAAAAATAAAATAATTTTAAGTGTCAAATTTCCTAGGAAAAATAGAGAGCTCTGAAAGTCCTATTTCTTGCTACGACCTAGAATTCATTTTTTTTTAATTCACATCTGCTTATACTTGCTTCAAATTTCTGTACCGATCTATAGGAAGCATATTTGGTTTTGCCATACATGTGCATCATTTAATTTTTATTATGGATTTAATTGTTCAATTATGCACATGCAGTAAACAATTTTGAACTTTCCAATACCTTTCATGGATTCTCCAAAGCCTCCGTTATTATGGTTAATTACATTTCCTATTTTCATATGAAATAGGTAAAAGTTGAAATCTCTCAAGGTTCACTTATTTTATAGTGATCTTGTGACATATATATATATATATATATATATAGATGCAGATATGTATGACATATATGCATAAACATATATAAGTATACATGCATACATACACAATAGGAAAATTATTTAACCACAGGATACCAAAGGTCTTCAGCCTCTGAAAGGGATAGTATTGGGCAAATATGTTTTTCTCCATATGCAAAACAGGTGATAGACATTGGACAGAAAGCTGGCCTCAAAACCAGGAAGATAGATTCAGGTCACACCTTTAACACACACCCTGGATCCCTGGGCAAGTTACTTATTAACCTTTCAGTGCTCTAAATATGAGATGTCAAGCTCTCTGCCTCAAGCAGCTTATAAAACTCGGAATGAGGCACTAGGACAGGTTAAAATGTAATGGGGGAATGTTTAACAAAATAAATAAAAATACAATGCAACATAGATCATGTTAATTTATTGCTTTCTAAGTAACATGGGGCCAGCCAGGATCTTTCCTATTGGAATCTGACAACACTCTAAGACTAAATGGCAGCAAAGGTGCTGACTTGCATTGACAGCATTTCTTCACTTAGGAGAAGCCAACAACAGTGAAATCAAAGGTCTAGTCTTTATCCCTATGCAAAATGGGTAATAAGGCAGCTAGATGGTACAATGGAGAAAGTGCAAGACTTGGAGTTGTGAAGGCCTGGATTGAAATCCTGCCTCAGATATTTACATATCCTGTGACCCTGGGCAAGTCACTTTAGTCTACCCTGGCTTTAGTTTCCTCATCTGTAAAATGGAGACAATACTAGCCTCTACCTTAACAGGGGTGATATGAGAAGCAATGAGTTAACATATGTAAAGCACTTTGCAAACTTTAAAGTATGATATGAAAGCTAGTGATTATTACCCTATAGCTACATAATAAACTCTAATTAGCTGTTTTAAATGATGGCTACTGAGAAGTAATTATCCAGTTCAGAGTTCACACTAGCCGAGCCATTTATGTATTAATTCACTCAAAAAATTATTTAAGGCTTAACCTACACATAGCAGAGAACTGACTGGAGGAGAGAAAGAAGGTCTAACCCTGGAGACAGAAAGACAGAGTACAAGGTTTACTTTTAACTGATACTGGCTGTGTAACCAAGGGAAAATGACTTAACTTTGCCCTATCCCAGGTGCAGAGGAGTTAAGAGATCCACACAGGTAGAATGAATCCCCTACATTGATGAAATCACATGTTTAGGCATAATAAGAATAACAATAAGAATATCAGCAGCCACATTATGCACTCTCTACTTTCCAGAACGTGACAATCAAGGCAATATGTATGGAATAATTAAGAAATGTGGCAAGGCAATTTAATGTCACATGAGTAGTGGTGCCTAGATAGTAAAGTACAATCCCCAAATCACATTTACCAGAAGGAAAAGGTCTTACTGTAATGATCTCTGTATTCAGAATATGTGATATTCTACTTCTTCCTGAAAGAGAAAATACGGCATTAAAAATCACCACTTCTTTATTTGCCTATCTCTTTAGCCAGTAAACCTTGTTTTCTCTCAAAGGGATATCTAGTATCTTGTGGAGTTTACATGTGTATTCTGCTTGTGAAAAGACAGTTTGCCTACCAGCTTTCAAAACTCATGTGCCCATATTCCCATATTTCTATTTATTCTAGAAAGAAGTCATCTCAATTGGAGAGATAATCTTAATGCATTCGAGCTTAAGTAATTCCTTATGGCTATCTAATAATTTGTTGAAATAATGTAACACATCTAGTAAAATCTATCTCCACTATTATATACATATATGTGTGTTTTCACACCCACATAAAATTATACTGTTCTTTCTAAATCCTTCCTCACAGAAAATCTGTTCCTAGAAACAGCTATCTGTTTGCTCTCTTCTTGTACTGGCTTAACTATTCTTAATAATTTCTCACCCCAGTCAGCACCTCTGATGCGAAAATGATGCCTCCTCATGCAGATTACATGGGACTCCCACCAGGATGTTCCTTCAAACTCTCAATTAAATGCATTGGACCTCTCTTATTCTTTCCCATACAAGGAAAGGATGCCAGTTGAGTATGTATGCTCCAGGCTATTGAGAGAAGCATATGTATCCATCTCATATGTTTTCGTTACCAGCACCAGTAGGAAAGAAAGAAAACATGAAAACAAAACTGCTTCCTTTTTACCAAAAACTGAAGGCAGATAAAAATCAAATGCCTAGGAAAGATGAGCAGAATATTTTAAAAACCATTTTATTAAAAAATTTATAGGCTACAATTTTAATTTTAATTTTGAGGTAATCTCTTAGGACAGAGACCTTCTTGGAAAGAAGAATCAAATCTCTTTTCAGAAGTGTCACACACCTATTGGTCCCAACCGAAACTGAAGGAAAACAAGGCTAAAATTTGCATTTACTCCTTTTCGTGCACATGTGTCGTTTTATCTCCAGTAGAACATAAATTCCTTGAGAGTAAGAACTATTTCATTTTTAAAATTTTCCCCTTGCCTATCACATTGCCTGTCAAATAACAGATGCTTAATAAATGCTCATTGAATGAATACACATCCCACTGAAATCCATGATGAGCTGGTACTAACCCTAACCAGTGAACTAAAATGTGGAAGTCCTAAAGTAGAGTTTAACAAAATAGTCAGCAACGTTAGAAATTATAATGATAAGAGGGGCAAAACATATCCATTATTCCACCATGTATGACAAAGTCATAATGTTCCCCAGTTTCTTGCCACTACTTCCTAGTAGAACTCAGGAAATTCCTTATAATTAACTGCTAATATAGATACTCCTCTTTCCATAATTCTAAATTTCAAAAAATAATAAAAAAGTTAAAAATCAATCAAAATCTGTACCTCACAGAGAATCTTAAATGACATCATCTTATAGATTCAGACAAAACAGTCATCTTATGAAAACCTCAGAACTTTCCTCAGGAAGACCCCAGTTCTTTATTTTGATTGTAATAGTACTTTTTTATTTTTCATTTTCCTCTTCACTAAGTTCTGCTAAATTTCTTATCTCCTCTCCCTCTTTTTTCACTCTTTGGGCTTGTTGTCAAAGTTGGCAGGAAGTAAAGGAAGGCAACCTGGTTCAGAATACTTAGAGTTGAAGATTTCCCTTGATATCATATTTCATCCTGAAAAAGAAGAGCTTATTTGTTAATTGTGCAATATTGATCAACTCAAAACAAACCTCTGGACATTATGAGGGTACTTTACAGTTTTCATTATCATGTTAAATGAAGTCTAAAGTCATGAAGGATTTGGTACCTCCTAGAACTTGTAAGCATGGCAATCAGTGCCACTGGATTATGAAAGGAATACTTCCATGATCTAAATCTATAAAATCCTTCTTTGGAAAGAATAATGGGTAGGTTCAGGGTAGGCTCAAGGACTGTACTTCCTGACATTATGAAGACTTTGACTCAATCTTAAAATGGAGACTTTCCGGGGAAACATGTTTCATAGGTCTCATAGGAATTAGAACTCAGAGATTAGATCTTAGAGAAAGCAGCATCTCCTCATTTTACTGATGAGGAAATGAAAATCTAAAGAGGTCTCTTAGGTAGTAAACGGCAAAACCAGGATCCAAATACAGATGCTCTAAACCTAAATCCATGGCTCTTTCAATTATACCCATGTTTCATTAAAGTTCCAAACCCAGGATATATCTCATGGATGGTTGTGCTCTCTCACTGATACATTAAGTCAACAAATATTTCTTGAGAATCAGCATACTAAAGCAACTATGATATAGAGAATAGTGTCAGGGTTCCATTAGTAAACATAACACATTTTTTGAAAGGCTTTATAGTTTACAAAGTTTAGAAAACACTTTCTTTACAACTGCCTTGTGGGACAGGTAGTAAAGGTCTTATTAACACTATTTTAGAAATAAGGAAACTGAGGCCCAGAGAAATGAAAAGTTGTCCATACTATAGTAAGTCTGAGCATGGATTCAACTTAGATCTTCTGGCTCAGACTCCAGTGCTTTTTCCTTTATGCCACTATACTTCGATTAACTTCAACTTGCTGGCCAACAGTAGGGAGCAGCTTTGAAGATTCTGAGAACCATAATAAAGGACTTTTAAACTTTCTACTTTTTTATTTACTGGTGCTTCCTGGCTCTGATTGCAATTTATCCTTCTAAAATAAGCATATAATTTTCCCTATAGTATTATCCATTCA
Organism: Phalanger gymnotis; assembly: GCA_028646595.1. Lineage (NCBI taxonomy): Eukaryota > Metazoa > Chordata > Mammalia > Diprotodontia > Phalangeridae > Phalanger > Phalanger gymnotis. The sequence goes on from JAQQSZ010017025.1 coordinate 6,765, forward strand.
TCACTCTATCAGTCATGTAGCTGTGGTAACAGGTGGAAAAAAGGGATGGTTTACAATAACCACATTAATTAGCTCTATTAATATTACACAATAAGGTTGATAAGTTACCTTCCCTGAGAGAGTCAATGAGAACATAGGATTCCATGTGGGAAATGTAGTCCCTCAGGGTAAGACAGAACAACTCTATGTGCATTAGCAAAAAAAAAAACTACGAAACTTGGCCAGGCACTGAAAGCTTTTTTGTCATTGGTGGTGGTGGTGCTGGTGGTGGTAATGGTTGTGGTTGGTCTTTCATCAACGATAACAGCAGGGTGATGTCTTGACATGCAAGCAACTGGGACTTAAGCGAGGCAGAGCTGTGCAGAGTCATCAGCCTTGCTCTCTCTTCCAGTGATTGGAGTCCAGTGGCAAGATATAGGTCAGGATAACTGGTGATGGCCTTGGATGCAGTGGGAGACCTTGACATTTTTAAGCTGAGGTCTCAGTTTGTCTGAGGCACCACCCATTCAGTAGTTAATACTCAAAACTTATGCACATACAGAAAGCAAGGTAAGACAGCAACACTACAAGGAATGAACCAGACCATTTTAAAAAGATAACAAATGCTAATTATTACAGATATTATAAAGGATTACTACCAGAAGTAGCTCTTATTTTTTTTAGTAGAGGTGTAGCATTTGTTTTACTGGAGTGGGGAATGGAAGAGGGTCTCAGGGGACAGATAAGGTGTATATTGTTGGAATGTTCTCCAACCACACGGGTATAAGTTCTCCTGCTCTCACAACAGTTAAAACACTGATAGTTGAGAATATGACCAATGGCAACCTATTCTCTCACTAGTTATTTGTAGTGTTTAATGCTTCATGGGAAAAATTCTGATGCTGCTGCATTTCAAGAGAGAGGTTCAGCTAGGAATTTTTCAGTAGACTTTCTCAACTTAAAAAGGTACAGAGATAAACAGACAGACAGACAGACAGACAGACAGACAGATAGATAGATAGATAGATAGATAGATATGGATAGATAGATATAGATAAAGATACAGATATAGACATAGTTTAAATATAGACATAATGTGCATGTATGTAAGCCTTCTTTTCTACTGTTTTCTTTTTTTAGTATAAAATCTCTCTTACTCTGGACTACTTGCAAGGATAAGAAATTTGATTAATGCCATGGCAGGAGAGGAGAAAAAAACTTTCCTTAATTGTCTAGATAACTGGTGCTGAAACTGAGTTTTAACTGAATTATTCACATAGGTGTAATTCTGTATCTTTAATCCTTATTTTAAAATATGGAGAATAAGAAGCTTTTCGCAGTGACCTACAGAGAGTCAGGGAGCAGCTAAGTGGCACAACGGATAAAGTGTCAGACCTAGAGTCAGGAAGATTCATCTTCATGAGTTCAATCCTGGCATCAGACACTTTACTAGTTATGTGACCCTGGGCAAGTCACTTAACCCTGTTTACCTCAGTTTCTTCATCTATAAAGTGAGCTGGAGAAGGAAGTGGCAAACTACTCCAGTGTCTTTGCTAAGAAAACCCCAAAAGGGGTCACAAAGAGTTGGATATGACTGAAAAACTACTAAACAGCAACAGAGAGTCAGAGATGTTTATCCTTCTGTAGTTTTTTTTCTCTGTTTCAAAAAATGAGGGTGGGTTAGAGCAATCAAGAAATGATGAGCTAAGAATAGGGGAAGGTCACTAAATTTAGCAATTAAAAGATCATTGGTAACCTAGGGGAATCTAGTTTCAGATCCACGACAAGGTCAAAAACCATATTTCAAACAGTTGAAATGGGAGTAGGGATATGAGGTGAGGAAGTAGAAGACACAAGAATGGATGATATTTTCCCCTAAGAATCTAACTACAGAAAAAGATACGAGATGATAGCTTGAGGGGATAGCAGGATTACCTGAAGGATTCCTATAGATGGAAAGATAGAGAAGGAACAGGTGTATGAGAAAAACTGAAGAGTAAAGAGAAGATATAGTCAACATGGATATAAAGAAATGGGATCAATTGATAAATGGTGAAAGGATCTCAACAGTCAGTTTTCCGAGGGGAAAAACGTCAGGCTATCAATACCCATGTGGAAAAAATGTTCTAAATCACTAATAATTAGAGAAATGCAAATTAAAACAACTCTGAGGTATCACAATCACATCCACCAGATTGACTAGGATGACAGAAAAGGAAAATGACAAATGTTGGAGGGGACGTGGGAAAATAGATACACTAATGTACTGTTGGTGGATCTGTGAACTAGTCCAACCATTCTTGAAAGCAATTTGGAACTACGCCCAAAAAACTATTAAATTGTACATTTTTGCCCCAACAATACTGCTACTGGGTCTATATCCCAAAGAGATTAAAGGAAAAGGAAAGGGATCCACATATACAAAAATATTTATAACAGCAATTTTTGTGGTGCAAAGAATTAGAAACTGAGGGGATGCCCCTCAATTGGGGAATGGTTAAACAAGTTGTGGTATAAAAATGTGAAGGAATAGTATTGTCCTATAAGAAATGATGAAAGGTATGGCTTCGGGAAAACCTGGGAAGACTTAAATGAAATGACGCAAAGCAAAATGAGCAGAACCAAGAGAGCAATTTACATAGTAACAACAATATTGTAAATATAATGAACTTTGAAGGAAATAGTAATTCTGACCAACACAATAAGCCACCATAGTTCAAAGGACTCATGTCAAAAAATGCTATCCACCTTCAGTTAGAAAACTGATGGACTCAAGTGAAGACTGAAGCATGTTTTAAAAAATTTCTTTCATTCTTTCTTTTCTTCCTTCCTTCCATCTCCTCCCTCCCTCCTTCCTTCCTTCCTTTCTTTCCTCTTTCTTTTCTTCCTTCCCTCCCTCTCTCTTTCCCTTTCTTTTCCTTCTTTCTTTCTTTTTCTTTCTCTCTCTCTCTTTTTCTTTCTTTCTTTCTTTCTTTCTTTCTTTCTTTCTTTCTTTCTTTCTTTCTTTCTTTCTTTCTTTCTTTCTTTCTTCACAACTTAGATGAGACATCCCCTGGTGCTGAGGAGCCAGCACTAATTCAGGAGCCCAAGAACTGTTGTGCTCCTGAGGTAACTGCAGATGCAGAAAACACTTATTCCTCAGGATTGCTATTCCATGCCCTGATCTCAGGAAAAACAACACAAAGCAGAAGGAGCAGCCAGGAATTTAAACTCCAATGTCAGGTTTATCTAGGCAAGTACATCCTTGTCATACTTGGTGCTCATAACTTCTGTCAGGAAAAGGGGAGAGCCCTCCTCTGTCAGTGGAAGTCCAAGAAGGAGCTGGCAGAAGCCTAGAAGACATGTGGTAAAGAGAGAGTGAGAGGAAAGTGCTATCTTTGTTCCCTCCTTTTATAGCCTATCGAGAGGGTGACTTTTGATAAATCAGTTACCCATTCATCTTTGACACAGCCCCAAACAATGTTTCTGTGGTCCTCAAATGCAAGTCCTTCAGCACTGATTTAGAAGATACATCCATTCACATATATATATATATATGTGTGTGTGTGTGTGTGTGTGTCTGTGTCTGTGTATACATATATATATATATGTGAATGAATATATATATATGGTATGTGTGTATGTGTGTGTATATATATATGTGTGTGTGTGTGTATGTGTGTGTATGTATATATTCTTAACAAGTATACACAACTTAATGGAAGGTAATGTTGGAAGGAAGGTACTACCAGCTGGGGGAGAGAAGACAGGAAAGACCTCCTGTAGAAGGTTGAATTTAAGCTTAGATTTGAAGGAAACCAGGGAAACTGTATTAGAGGGGAACTGACAGCATTAGAGGAATGAGGAAAACTCAGTGCAGAGGCAGGGAGAAAGGAGACTGAGTGTCATAATCTAGGAATAGTAAGCAGACTAATATAGCTGTATTATAGAATATGTGGAAAGTAATAAAGTATAAGAACGATAGTATGGGCAGCTATGTGTCTCAGGGAATGGAGCACCAGATGGGGCGGAGCCAAGATGGCGACTGGAAAGCAGTAACTGGCATGAGCTCCCCACCAAGTCCCTCCAAAAACCTATAAAAAAATGGCTCTGGATCAATTCTAGAACTGCAGAACCCACAAAGTGGCAGAGGGAAGCAGGGCTCCAGCCCAG
>JAQQSZ010017026.1:0-10895 GCA_028646595.1 Phalanger gymnotis
AAATACTGCTGTGCCTTAAGAAATAACAATTATGAATAAAGAGAAACATGAAATGATTTACATGAACTGGTGGATGAAAAAATATGTAGGATGACTACAACAATATAAATTGAAAGAACATATCATTTAACATTGTTTCATAATAACATAATTTGAAACTAAAAGCTACCACTAAAATCCGATTTTGATGTCTTATCTTGGTATGGAAGTGACTATAGTGGACTGTACATCTGTTGTCCTAAGAAAGCACTAAGTTTGGATAGGTTTGGAAAGATCTAGGACTTTTGATTTTCATCAGTAGAGAGAGTGTCCAACCAATGAACTCACAGGACCCTGGAGTAATGAAATATAAGAATTCACATTAATAATATACTCAGAGGTATCAAGGAGCCTTCAGCCCACATGTGGTCCACAACACTTTCAAGTGGGGTCTAAACAAGATTTAAATGTAATTAAAAACAATGTAACAACAAATTTTTTTAAAACCAATAAAACATAGATAATATTGTTTCAAAACTAAGTAATATGCAACCCCCAGGGATCCTTATATACAGATTGGTGGCCCCCATTTCTATTTGAGTTTGTCACCACTGTTCTAGGCAACACATAGATACTAAATTTGTTTACAATATGCATATAATCATACCTATGTATATGAGAAAGATACTGTACAAATTTGTAACTAGGTAGAAAGGGTTAACCAGTAGAATCTCACTAAAGATTTCAAAGTAGGAATTCCCACTGTCCCTCTTGCAACAGACTCCTCCCCCTATAAGATTTGAGGGGTCACGACAATGAAGCTATTCTCTTTTCCACGATTCCCACGTGGACATCAGGATGCAGGAGAGGGTAGGTGGTAGATGACACTGGTGAGACGGTTCCAGTGGTTGGATTCAAATAAATTAACAACCGGGTCTCCACAGAATGAAAGCAAGGCACCACCACCACTAATAACCTAAAATTAGGTACTGGTTCTCCAAAACTGGTACAAACCCACTGAATCCCACCACTGGATGGTTCCCTTAACTGCCTAAGCTAAGCGCTAAATCCAAATGTTGTACTTTTCTTGTGTCTTATATTTGGGAGAGAGCATTTAGCAAGGTTTCTTTTTTCACCCCAAATTCTCAGAAGCATTAAAGCATTAAATGACTTCTCTAAAACAATACTATCCTCAGAAGCAGGAAGCGAAGTAATCACTTTATTTAAGGTGAGACTTTCACAGATGAAGAGACTGAGTCTAAGAGAGATCAAGTCACATAGCTAGTGAATATGTGAAGTACGACTTACATCCCTCTCTACTCCACTGAGATTTGGGCCTAGGTCCTCTAATTCCAAATCTGTTTTCTTGACTCTACTGTCAACATGCCATTCACTACACTATCTAATCCTAAAGAGCGTCCAAGCATCCAAGATCTGCTGATATTTGGAAAAAGGTAGGAGGTAAATGTTTAACAATTGGCCTCGGAAAGAGCGACATATAAGTTCAATCTACATTTTATTCATTACTTTCTTACATCTAGACAATCAAAAAATAATCAATCAAACCCATATTTGTGGTGTTTGCTGATTTCCAAGGTATAAATGCTCACCCTGAAAATTTCACAATCAGCTCTCCTGAGCTCATTGAAGCTATTTCAGCACACCTATGGAGAAGCTTTTCCAAGTTATATTTGGAGCCCAGCTTCAGCCTAGTCATTTGCTTCCGTTAGATACCAATGTCCTCTGTGTGAGTTCCCAATCACATATAGTTCAAATTTTCAGGATGACCAGGGCTCATTTTTGCTTTCCACATAAATCATCACACATTTTCCTTCAGTTAATATGATGTACTCTGTGGTTTCTAATTATTGTACTACATTTCTATACCTGGGTTTAAGCCTAAAGAAGAACCAGGCAGGCAAAGAACAGTCACTAATTAGCGTTTCCAGCAGTTTGAATTTAAATTCTGGGCCCCTAAGCAATAAGTCCAGGTATAAGGGAGATTGTGTCAGGCAAGCAAAAGCTACCTGGTGGGAAGGGAGCTAGGGAACATGTGGACAGAGGAAGGAAAAGGAATGTAACTAAGTACATTTTCACCTACAGTCAATCTTTCCCTCAGAAAAATAGACCTAGGGCATCTCTCCTTTCTGTCTAATTTCCATATTTTATCCATCCCACATTCTTAGTCAGGGATTAAATATCCTCTTCAAACTAACTTCAAAGTATGTTTCTAGCTTTATCTTGTATTACTTATCTTCACTCATTTATTATTCTAGCAAAATGGAATTTGCACTGCTTCCCCAATTCATCCAAACATTTCCTGCTACCACGTGTTCATTCATATAAAGTATACAAAACACATGTGTGGAGATTTCACCCAACCTTTACTTTAAGACTTCAGGTATGTATACTGTATGTATTGGGGGTAGAGGAGAAAAAAAACAACTACCCCCTGGGGCAGCCCATTTCACCTTAAATTTTAGAAAGATTTTGCTTATGTAAATCTGGCTTTCTGTAATTTTTACCCATTGGACTCCAATCTCCCTTTTGGGGCTAAGTCTAATCACTCTTCCATATGACAGCTTTTTGAATAATAACTATCGTGTCACCCTTATGTCTTCTCTTCTTCAGACTGAACGTCCTTCATTCCTTAAACCAATCTGCATAAGGTATGGTCTTTACATAGCATGATCTCAAGGTCCTTCAAAATGCTAGCTGCTCTTTACTAGACATTTGCCTTCTTATTCATGCTCTTCCTAAAATATAGTACACAGAAGTGAATATAATATTCCAGAGGTTCTTTGCCTGGAGTATCTCCTTAATCCTGGATACTTTATCTCTCTTAATTCCACCTAAAATTGCACTAGCTTTTAGATGGTTCACCAAGGACTTTTCTCACAATAACCCTATGATTTTGATAGTGTGACTATTATCTCCCTTTTTCAGAAGAGAAAAACTGAGGATAAGGGAGGTCAAATTGCTTGCCAGTGGGGGGTGCATAGCTATTAAGTGTCAGAGCTGGGATGTGAACCCAGTCTCTGGACTCCAAGCCCAGTTCTCTTCCTACAGCATACAGATGGCAACACATTGATTGTTGAAATCCTACTGATCTTTCAAGGGTTAGCTCTACTGCTGCTCCCTCATTAGCCTTTTTTCTGACTCTCCCAGCTGGAAACAACCTACCCCTCCTTTGGACTCTGCATTATACTTCTCTTGTGTACCTATTACATTTTATTTTGTATCACTAAGCACTGAACACATAAGTATTTTTATATTTAAAATATAGGAGATTATTATAAAGCAGAATACTTAAGGAGCAAAGTAGGATCTGACCATTGAAATGAAGAAAGATGAGCATTGGAGATCTACTGACATTTGGGTAGTTGTGGAGAGTATTCTGGTAAATGTTTAACCTCCAGCCCCCTGAAAAAGTGATATATTTTAAAGTTTAATCTACATTTTATCCATCACTTTCTTACATGTAGACAATCAGTAAAACAATAAATTAAACCCTGATTTGTAGTGTTTGCTGATTTCCAAGTTGTAAACACTGACACTGAAAATTTCACAATCACCTCTCCCAAGCACATTCAAGCTAGTTCCAAAATACTCACGGAAAAGCTTTTCCTAGTTATATTTGGAATCTAGATTCAGTTTAGTCATACTTTACATTTCTTGGGGAGGGGAGAGACCTAGGATTAAGAAAGAGGAAATCCACATTCATTACACAGAACTTGAACTAACTTTAGAACATTGTTAACATACCAATTTGTGTCAGAGGTAGAAAATGATTCAAAATTCCATAAAATATTTATAGCAGTCCATGTCTCTATAATCTCTTTCCTCCCCGCCTCTCTCCATATATATTATACATTATATATGTATATATGTACATATATCTGTATTATTTTCCACCACCCCAAAACAAGAACCCAAATTAAGCCCTAGATGGTGTAATGGATAGAGCACCAAGTCTGGAGTCAATAAGACCTGAGTTCAATCCTGACCTCAGACACTTACTAGCTGTGTAACCCTGGCCAAGTCATTTAACCTTGCTTTCCTTGGTTTCCCCATCTGTAAAATAGAGATAGTTATACTACCTGCCCCCAAGAGTTGTGAGAATCAAATGAAATAATAGTTGTAAAATGCTCAGCACAGTGCCCGATACATAGTAAGCACTATATAAATGTTAGCTATTATTATATTCAATTATGAACAGCTACCAGTTTCTGTATATATAATATCAAGTACCATTCAGTATTTAGAATTATATAATATGCATGAGATCCATTTGAGTCAATCTTGTCAGCTTGTCTGAGAGTCTCAAAGCAGTTTGCACTATGAAAAGCAAAACAACATCTCCAGCCTCCAGGGTACTTATACTTATAGGAGAAAGTTCTGAAGAAGATGCCATTTATTGTTCTTCTGAGTTTTAGAACCATCTCAAGATTTCCACAGTAACTTACCCTTTCAAATCACTACTATAGCCCTCCCAACTTTTAGATCAACCTTTAAGGACACGGATTATTTGTTTTTAAATAGTATTCTGCCAGTGTGACTGAATAACAAGCTCCATCTGTGCCAGTCCTGTTAATTGGCAATTTTAAGGACACACAGGGCCAACAAAAGTCTCTCAAGCAGTGATCAACAGAAATGTCACATAAAACTGTCTAGGGAATATTTGGGGATTCACAGAAGGAGGCACCTTATTTGATCAGATTTTCAAAAAAAAATGAATGACTATAAAACAGTGAGCCACTAAAAATATTTCATAAGTATTATAGTGTTTATAAAACATAAAATCTTCAGGTTGGACAGGGTCATAGAAATTATCCAGTACAACCTCTCAGTACAGGGTTCTCCATTACAGCAATTCTTTGTATTAGAGGGATTCAAGGCTAGGTACGTATGAAATATCTTCGGTAGATCATTTATGTAAATGCTTTCCCCAGAAACAAGCACAATTAAGCACTGGTTGAATATCTCCCATCATAGGAAGCTCACAATCTCAGAAGGAAGCCCCTTCCATTGATGGGCAGCACTAATTGTTAGAAATCCTTGGTATTTGTATTGCACTGGTGTTTGAATATACATTTTAGAGAATTATTTTTAAGCCTATTGCAATGTTTTTATATAAAACTCTTCAGAGCAAACACAGATTTAATGGAAATAGCAACAAATTCATAGTTAGAGGACCTATGCCCAAATTCCAGCTCTGCTACATACGACCTGATTGCCCTTTAGGAAATTATCTCATCTCTGTAGGCAACAATTTCTTCCTTTGTCACTTGTCTGTGTCTGCCCACTCTTTGTAACTCTCATCCATGTCCAGAGGATCATAGGATCATAGACTTAGAGCTGGAAGGAACCTTAAAGCTGATTTTGTCCAACCCCCTCCCCATTTTATAGATGAGGAAGCTGAGAATTGAAGTTATTTAGTGAACTGTCCAAGGTCACACCATACAATAGTAAGTGGCAGAGCTGGGATTTGAACCCAGGCGGATTTCAAATCTGTCTGTGATACCAGCTAGTTGTTTGATCATGGGCAAATCATCTAACCTCTCTGAGGTTCGGGAAACTTACAAAGACTTATCTACCAAGTTGCTGTTATATTACAGATGATTGATGTATTGATGGAAGATAAGAAGAATAGTTTAGTTGCTGTGTTCCAAAGCTATCTATTTATAGTAATTTGTTATTCAAGTTTTTTTTTAAGTGATAGTAGTCCCAGTAGATGTTTGAGACTCAGAAGACCTGGGTTCCATTCTCAGCTCTGCCCCTCACTATGGTATCTTAGACAAGTCACCTCTCATCTCTAGGACTCAGTTTCCCCATCTGTAAACTGAGACGTTTGGACTAGACAATCTCTAAAGTCCCTTTCAACTCTAATAACCTGGGATCATATGACTCTATGAATAGTAGGATTCTGACTTTGTGTGTACAGGAATTAGAAAACAAACTTCTCCACTAAGTGTATATATAAATATATATATATGTATATATAATACTGTTAGAATAATTACTCCCTTCTCACTATAATTTACTTTCCACAAACCAAAGATTGATTTATCCTCTGTCATAGAATTAGATTAGTTGTATGTTTGCCATTGAGCTGATTTAAACAAAACTAGACCACTATTTAAACCTTCTTGGTAGGTCAACATTTGGGACTATATTTGATCGAATATTGCAATGGGGCTATGAGAGAAACTAGGATGTCTTAACTACGGAAGTCTTCAACACAAAAACATATAATTCTCTTCTCTGAATGGTTTAGACCAGAGGTGGGGAACCTGTGGCCCCAAGGCCACATGTGGCCTTCTAGGTCCTCAAGTTTGACTCAATACGGTCTTCACAGAACAAATCCCCTTAATAAAAGGATATGTTCTGTAAAACTTGGACTCAGTCTAAGGGCTACACTCAAGGGCCTAGAGGGCCCCATGTGGCCTGGAGGCCTCAGGTTCCCCACCCCCAGTTTAGACATTCACTTTTCTGAAGGTAGGGGGCTTAACAAGATAATGATAATAATAACTAACACGCATAAACAAAACATTTTGAGATTTTAAAACTACTTCACATGCATTATCTTATCTGAGCCTAGATGCCTCCTCAATGTTCCTGATAATGCCACAATTCTATTAGAAGGATATGAAGGGATATTGTACTAATGGGACCTGAAAATATGTGGGGGATATAGAAATATTTAAGGAAGCAGGCACAATGTAGGGGACCAGGGAGAGACTTCCAGATGTGGCAGAGGTGTCTCCAAATGAGATAGTGACCCCAAATTCTGCTTGGTGTGGCTATAGCCCCGCATTCTGCAAGGCACACTTGACTTTTGGACCACCGAGTCATGAGTATCCTACACAGCTGTGAAGATACCAACTCCACCTGCCATGTTCTAAAAAAAGGACAGGGTGAAATATCAAATTTCAGCATTCGTCGTTTATAAAGAGAAAAGGGAATGGAGAAGAATCACAGATTTTTGGCTCCTAACCCAAAGTTGTAAATAGGCAGAGAGCCTGCAAACTGTCCCAGAAACACAAAACTAGATGAAAAACCCACCCCTTCCATGATCCTCTCTTCTACAATATTAAGAAGTTTCTGTAAAAATTTAAAAGTAACCAGCTATTTTACCATTTTTTCTTATTGAAATACATATAAATATAGACAGATCTACAGACAGATAGATGATACATACATATATACACATATATGTATATGTACGTATATATACATATATAAACACATACGTACATAAGGCAGCTAGGTAACATAATAAATAGAGTACTAGCCTTGGAGTCAGAAAGACCTGAGTTTGAATCTGTACTAGCTGTATGACCCTTGGCAAGTTACTTAACCTCTCTTTGCTTCAGTTGTCTCATCTATAAAATGGGGATAATAACAGCACCTACCTCTCAGGATTGTTGTGAAGACCAAATGAGGTGACATTTGTAAAGTTCTTTGTACACCTTAAAGCTTTATATAAATTCTAGTTATCAATAATAATAATCCTACTTCAAACAGCAGTTGTGTGACAGTCTTCATTTCTTCATCTGTAAAATGGGTATAAAAATAGTCACCTCACAGGGGTCTTGTAAGAAAAAATAAAATGAGGTACCATATTTAAAGTGTTTTGCAAACCTTAAAACACTATGAAAATGTTAGGTGTTCATAGATATAAAATATAAGTACACTATGGTAGTTACAAATTAGGTATGAAAAAAGTTTTTAAAATACACATTTTTAGTCTAGGGAGCAAATAATAGGTAAAGTTACTGAAATAAATATTGTTTCTTGGTCCTCCCATCTACTCTATTAAGGGAATGAATGAAATGTAGAAAGTAATGTCATAATTTGCATTCTAGTGTAACTTCTTTCTCTGAGCTCCCAGAAACACTGGGATGATAGGTGTCATAAAAATGCATGAATACACGATCAAAATTTAGAATAATCAAAGTCTCAAATAATAAAAGCAGTTTCTTTGGGGGAATGCTAAATCTAGACTGTCTGGTTTAGAGAAAACACAAAAATCTGTATTCAAACAGAGTTGTTATGATACCAGCGCTGTGGTACCTGGCACATACTAAGCACTTAATAAATAACTTGCCCTATATGGCTCAGTTCCCATCACAAGTGGCAAGGAAAGGAACACAGAATAGGTTCCATTTAATTCATCTTATTTTATGCACCATGATTATGAATACAAGGAATTTTTACATTGAGTTCAGTTATTACCCCATTTCTTGAAAAACTTGCCAATGGTATAGTCATTCCTCCAATTATCTACACTTCATACCAACAGTTCCTGTTTTCCTTCAGTCTGTAACAGAATTGCTTGATGTAATCACTGTCTCTTCCCTCTCTTTCACTCCTTATATATGTTATTTATTTTTTTACAAACATTTTTATCCCATCCTTCCATTGACCATCCCCAAATGAAAAAGAAAAATCCAAAATAAAGCCTTCATTATAAACATATATAGTCCAGCGAAACAAATCCCTACCTTGCCAATGTCCAAAAACATATGTCTTATTCTGCACTTTAAGTATGTCGCTGCTCTAGCAGGAGGTGGATATCATGTTTAATCCTCAGTCCTCTGGACTCCTAGTTTATCATTGCATTGATCAGAATTCTTAAGTATTCCAAAGTTCTTTTTCTTCATGAGGTTGTTGTCATCATTGTTCTCAACTCAATTCACTTGTATCACTTCATAGAGATCTTTCCAGTTTCCTCTGAAACTGGCCATTTTGTCATTCTGCCACAAAAATGTTCAATCCCATTCATATACCACATTTTTTTCAGTCATTCCACAATTATTAGTTATCCCTTAATTTACAATTTGGGAAAAAATAATTTTCATAATTTTTTTACTGCAAAAAGAATTTTCCCTAGTGTCTAAATATTTTTGTACATATGGATCCCTTTCCTCTTTCATTGATCTTCTTGGGGTATAGGCCTAGGAGTCAAAGTATGAATAGTTTAGTGACTTGTGGGACATAGTTCTAAATTGCTTTCCAGAATGGCTGAAACACCCCACCATGCCTGTTTTCCCTCAGCCCCCTAATATTTGTCATTTTCCTTTTTTGTCACATTTCTCAACCTATAGGGCTGAGATGGAACCACAGAATTGCTTTAATTTGCAGTTCTCTAATTAGTAGTAATTTGGAGCATTTTTAATATGACTTCTGACAGCCTGGATGACTTCCTTTGAAAACTGCCTGTCCATATTGCTTGGTCATTTATCTATTGGGGAATGGCTCAATCTTATAAATTTCAGTCATTTCCTAATATATCTTGGATATGAGACCTTTAGCAGAGACATTCGCTGAAAAAAAATTTTTCATGGTTAACTATTTCCCTTCTAGTTTTAACTATTTAATTGTATTGGATATGTTCTAAAACTGTTTAAATTTATATAATCATAATTGCTTATTTTATCTTCTTTCATACTCTCTATCTAGAGTGGTTACTTTTTCTTTACTCCTCTAATTTGCTAATAATTTCACCATTTATATTTGTAGTATACCCATTAAGATTTTATCCTGGTATATGTTCTATACCCAATGTTCTATACCCAATATCTGCTGAATTACTTCCTAGTTTTCCCAACAGTTTGGTCAAATAGTGAGGATTTACGCCAGTTATCTAAGATCTTTAAACAAGTTCATTTTCTTCTGTATACTATTTATGTAATCTGTTCCAATGATCAATCTCTATCCCTTATATCTATTTAATTTTTCTTCAAAGTGACAGGATGTCTCCCATCTCTATCCCTTCCTTTCCACCTCTCCTTTCCCCTCATTAATTTAAGGCTTCATCATCACACTTCTGGATTATTACAACAGCCTCCAATGGCCCTTTTGCCTCATATTTCTCACTCTTCTAATACATATCCTACTTACCACTACCAGACTACTCTTCCTTTAACATCACTTATGTCATGAGGCTAAAAAAAATCCTTCAATGGCTCTTTATCTTCCTGTTGTCTGTATTGTCAAAACTCTTGCAATTGACTTTCAGTCTTTTTCCACAATCTCACACCACATTACCTTCCAAATCTTATTGACAATTATATCCTCAATTCTCCATATCAATCAAAGATGTCTTCTACCATTTGACATTGCTATTCTGCAAATGTGTTGAAATATTTTTTCCTTCCAAACGTTCTATGAGTTCCCTAAATATACAATCATTATGCAAATTTTAGTCATTCTAATTAACCATGGAGTGTTGCAATGGTCACCTCTGGTATAATATTTATAGTTTGCATGAGAGTTAGTTGGACCTTTGTATTAGGAAATAAAGGAACATTCTGGAGGGAAGAGAAAGATTCCTTTGTTCTGTCCATTTCCTCTACCATTTAGCAATAAATACTTTCTAATTAGGTAATTGTTTTTTAATGTCGGTCCCTACACTAAGTGCAACAGCTGAAACTAAAGTACACAAAGGCAGGGACCCAAAGATTGAGGTTTCTCACCCTTCTTTATATATAAAAGAGCCTTGCTCTTATATGTGGGCTATGGCTCTCTCCAAGAGCTATATGCAGGGCTGGAGATCTGAGGCTTAAATTTAACTGTATTGTATCTTGTTTACATAAACTTTAGGTCTATGGCCTATGAAATTCACCTCTCCCACATGAATAGCTGTTATTAATTACAACTATAAATCCTTGCAAATATGCACAAGTGGACCTAAAGTTTCAGGTTTACGAAAGTAGCAAATAGTAATAAATTTATAAGAATAAAGAACAAGGGAGAGAGAATTTAAAAATTATTGGACTACCTGAAAGCCACGATCAAAAAAAGAGCCTAGATATCATCTTTCAAGAAATTATCAAGGAGAACTGCCCTGATTTCTAGGGCCACAGGGCAAAATACAAATTGAAAGTATCCACAGATCACCTCCTCAAATA
>JAQQSZ010017027.1:0-10895 GCA_028646595.1 Phalanger gymnotis
GTAAATTGAAAATTTTTAGGTCTTTCCTTTTATTTCCCTCTGCCCTGCCCCCTCCCTGGCAAATGAACAACTATATAAAGAGATTTGTAGTAAATCTCATAAACTATCTTTTACAACTCTATAACTTTATAGACATTCAAGCCAAGGCCTAGGTAGGTTCAGTGGTATGTCCAAAAGCACATAGGAAGTTTCAGAGGTGGGATTTAACACCAGATATTCTGTATCCTGAACCAGTGCTCTTTACAAAATACCATACTGCCTCCAAAGTTATCATCATTTGCCTGTTCCGATCATCAGAACACCTATTCTGGCCCTGGAAGTTGGATAAGTATTCAGAATTACAAAAGAAGTGTGTATGTTGGGTCAGATAAGAATTCGCCCATTTAAAAAAGACTGTAGACATTCAGGATGCATTGGGAGTGAAGTTGAGAGTGTAAATTTTTCAAGATCATAACTTATGAAATGATTAAATCTATAATTGTGTAGGCCTACTATTGAATTCAGTAGACCTTGTTGTATCTGCCACCTGTTCTCCATTTTATGCTGAAACAGGTGTACATTGTGAAATATCTGATGATGAATAACTTATCTATGCTATTTTCCAGGTCTTCTTAAAGACTCATCTGATTTGGTCATATGAATGACTTGCATGAATCAAATAGTAAGGATAATTCAACCCCAGACTGGACACTTTACTGATCAAGTGACATACCTGTGAAACAGACCAAGATTATTCCAGGATGTAAGAACAGTGAGTAACCAGATCTTCTAACAAAGATGAAGTTTATTTGAGTATACTTTTCAATCTATTTAGTAGAATTATGCATCTGCATTTACATAGACTCTTATTATATTAAAATGTCCACAAATTAACACAAAATAAGTTATTCACCTTCTCAGTGAGATAATCAAGATAAATCAAGACAATTCTCATAAAACATATTTTTCATGTACTTTTTAGATCTTTTTTGTCTAGTTATTTCCCTTCAGATATAAATATAACTAATCTCTGGGATAGCAAATTGAAACAAATACCCAAGTGACCCCAATTTTAATTGACTTGTAGCAGCCTACCAACTGTTAGATTATATTCCTTTTAATACTTCACATTGGTGCAACTTTATATCATAATTGCATTTTCTATAAGAATAAAAGAGAAGATAGATATGATTTTTCAGTGAGACAGCACAAAAATGAAGATTTTTGAAAATATCTTCTTCTAAAGAGCCACTGATTTTGCCTTCCTCTTCTTCCCTCAATGTAACAATGCTGGAATTCTTTGAGGTAGTTTCTAGCAATTGTTCTAGCTTTCATTCAGATACCACAGAAACACAGTGAAATAGAATCTACCTGTTGAGTTGCCAGACATTTCTCAGGAAACACATTCAGTTGAACTTGAATCTGAGGGGTCGCGTTAACATTTACATGATGCTTATAAAGTTCAGTAAATGGAAATTGTGCAATCCCATCTCAAAGATCTACCCATGTACTTTGTATCAGTATAAACTCAGCATCTGGGAATGTATATTCTTGTCAGCATATGCCAGGCCATGTCCATATGGGTTGATATTCTTCTTTTTATTAATTGACTACTTCAAAAATGTCTCTTTTCTCTCTCACTTGTAAGGATATATGTCACTAATTCTGTTCCTTCAGCGTCAATGGAAAGGGGAGATGATGGGCAATAACCCAGATCAAATATTTCACATAAGGTGGAAGTTGGGGGTCAGGGAGGAAGGGAGTACTGACAATCAGATGAAGAAGTAACTCTTGTAAGAGAAGCTCAGGACATTTGGGAGTACTTAATACTATCCTAGACTTCAATTGGTGCCATGATCTGTTTGATCCAATTCAAAATATTAAGCAGCTATCATTCCTGGGATTAAGTCCAAAGGAGGCTGTAACCCTATTCTGGCCCGAAGTAGCATTTATGCAGATAAGAGAGAGTAAGATGTATGCAAATGTTCATTCAGGATATTAAATATATATTTGAGAAGTTTATTAGAAATAATACTGGACGACAACTTGTATAGTAAAAAAAATGGAAGGTGAAAAAACATGGAAAGACTTAAGTCTGATCAGTGCAATAATCAATGATAATTCAAGGGAAATCACGATGATGAATGTTCTTCTGGCAAAGAGGTAAGGGACTCCATGGAGAGAGTGATACACATATTTTAGACATGGCCCATATGGAAGTTTGTTTTCCTTTGTTAAAGGAGTTTTTTCTCTTGATTTCTTTTGTTTTCCACAATAGACTAAAAGTGATAGTGAAACAAAGTGAATGCTTGTGAATTAAAAAAGAAAAAAAAATTAACATTTTGCCACAATTTTTTTTACATCAACTATACCATTCCTTATAAGTGTAAGATTAGACTGGGAAATTGGTATTAAAATATTTGTGACTGATACTGAGATAGTTGTGATTGATATTCAGATAAAAATAGGACAAAGGGTACACTTTTATAAGTGTTGTATAGATATCTTGGAATTTGAAATGGGCATGTGATATAATAGAGACACTTTTACAAACCATTCTATTATATTTCTCAATGACCTTTGTCTAAGTAACATGACTCTTAGGCCATTGACTGGAGACTTGGAGATGAAAGCAACCTTAGAGATGATCTAGTCCAGGGCTTCTTAATTTTTTTACACTCATAACCCCTTTTCACACAAGAAATTTTTATGTGACTCCATGTATATAGTATATAAAATAGATATACAAATAAAACATTTACTGATATTAAATCACAAAGAAACATATTACAAAACAATTCTTTTATATACATATAATTTTACCATTTACTAAAGATGGAAGCAAATTTGCATACTAATGAGATACATGTGCTTATTTATTTTTACATAAAGAATTAAATCTTGGCAGAATATTTGATATTGCAGGACCTAGAACATCTTCAGTGTTTTTCAGAGTTGATCAATATTTTGAGTTTACAATTGCCAAGCTGAGAATGCTGCTTTGCATAAATACGTAGTACAAAATGGCAGAAATAAATTTAAAGCCATTTCACAAATCTCTGGAAATTTTGTCCTAATCCTAGCAAAAATTAATTTAATGATTTTTTTTATGAAACTCAAGTTTTAAACCTGTGATTTAAAAATTTTTAATATTCCATCCTACAGTTTTCTTTTGTAATGTATGTGTCTCCTTCATTAAATATGCTTTTAAGACTAAAAGCTGGTACCTATACAACATCCTTTTAATAGTTATAAAACACTTTATATAGATTATATATTTTATTATCAGAACAACCATATGAGGTAAGTGTCATACGTTTTATTATGCTCTCTTCAAGAGGAAGAGTTTCAGGCTCAAAGAGAATACATGATTTGGCCATTATTACATAGTGTCAGTAGCAGTATCTGACCCCTTGTTTCCCTTATACCCAGTCAAAACTTAATCTTTCTACTTAACAAAAAACAAAATCTTTCTACTTAAAATCCCATTCATACAAACACTATGGTTTTTGATATTGTGGTGAATTTGTTCTTTATTTTGTTTTTAAATAATGAATAAAATTGGAGTCATAAGACATTTGCTATAAAGCTTCTTAGAGAAAGCACAATCCTTTTCTACCTAGACCTGGAAAGCAGTTTTGAAATAGAGGACTTCTTGGCAATTCTCTTTTGTAATATTTTACTTACATAACTACTCCTTCATTCCTGCTCTTCCATTTTATATTTATGAAAGACAGACATAAAAGTCATAGAGCATATTCTTGCTTAAAGGCAAAGGTGGTGGGAACTTTTGTCCAGGGTGCTTTAAGATGCCCTGCTATTTGATGACCCTGTATCCTGACCCTGCAGATTTCCCAGGTAGAACTATAGGGCATATTGTTATATGCTGTGGAATAAAGGTATTATTTGCTAGATTGTACAGAACAAATGCTTATAACATCCTTGGATATTCATTGTAAAGATGGCAGTCATAACAATGAACAATAGACTAGAGAGAATGAATGGGAAAGTGGACAGTGTCATTATATTTTACATCTCTACCACCTTGTGCTACATCGTTCTTTGTACTTTTCAATCCATCTTCACACGTAGTATGTTGTAGCAACAATTTGGCTAGCAGATCCTGTTGGGGTATAAGACCCAACAAGACCAGCAACAAGAGCTGCCAGCAGAGGTTCTTTGATCTGCTTTATGAAGGAAAGTAGTGTGAAGGGGTTAACAATCTCACTTTGATGCAACATACAAATATCATTCACTTAGTTTGGGAGGGAAAGCCAACAACCTGAACTTCAGAGCAAGTACAAACAAATCATAAACATGCACAATACAAACAGACCAAATCACAATTCATAGTTACCAAGAAAGCATCAATATCTGGTATGACAAGCTGGGAGGCTCTTAACAATGGCTTTCCCAGAGTTACATGCTAGTCTTCAAGTGGCTGAGAGCCCCAAGCAAACAACTCTGTTCTCTCTTTTTATACAGTCCTTAGATGTCATCTGATTGACTAGAATGTCATCTGATCAACCAGAACATAGGTGCATACCATTGGCTGAGGCATTAGCAACCCCCCTTGGGACCCTAGGGGCTTCCTGCCTCTCTCAAACTAATTTGCTAACCAGCCTGGGGCTTTGCACCTAGTAAGACTCAATCGAAGACAATGAATTTAGCATTCTAAAACAGTAAGAAAAAGTCTCACCTTAATTACCAATACATGTGTCCTTTGACCCTAACAACTGGGGAGCAGAGCAGGTATTACAACTGCTTATATCTGTATTTGTAAAATAAGGAAGCAAGCTAAAAAAGTTAATTTTTTTTGAGTCCATACAGTTAGTTAGTAGTAGCACTGTCACCAAACTTCAGGTTTCCAGATTCCTAGTTGTAGTAGCAATTTGGATTTCAAGATCTTTCCTATCCTTTAATAGGCCATGTCACCTGCTTATGTCAAAGGAATGCTGTTACATGTGGTGAGAGGAGCTTCCTGACAGGAAAAGGAAGTTATGTCAAAGGAAATGCTGAGAGAGAGAGGGAGAGAGAGAGAGAGAGAGAGAGAGAGAGAGAGAGAGAGAGAGAGAGAGAGAGAGAGGTGTTATGGCTGCTAATGGCCACCCTTGTGATTGTTAAAATGAAATAGGCTGACTTAGCTGTACTGTGAGTTTGTTTTGGGTTTTGGGATGGTGAGGCTTCAGGTTGTTATAGTGTGTATTGAATGTTTTGGGTTCCTTGCTATTATGATGAAGTGGACTGATTGGATAAATGGCTTGTGGAATATGTTTGTCCAGTATCTGAAATAAATGGCTTACTTCTACCTTCTATGTGGAGAGCCTTTGCAATACAGAACTGCATAGGCATTTTGACAATTATCATCTACATTGTTATTATTGCCTTACTGTTGTTAAACCAGGTTAGTTGTATGTTTGCTAGTTTATTTGTTTATTTTTGGTGACTTTAACAGTCATAAAAGAAGAAACATTTCAGTTAAAAAGATTATCTAAAATACATACTTATGTGTGTGTCATTTAATCATAATGATAAATATAAGTGAGCAGCTAGATAGCATAGTGAATAAAGTGGCAAGCCTGAAGTCAGGAAGACCCATCTTTCTGAGTTCAAATCTGGCCTCGGATACTTACTAGTTGGTGACCCTGCTCAAGTCAGTAGGTCCTGTTTGCCTCAGTTCCTCATCTGTAAAATGAGCTGGAGAAGGAAATGGATACCACTCTAGTATCTTTGCCAAGAAAATCCCAAATAGGGTCATGAAGAGTTAGATATGACTGAAATGATTGAACAACATAAATTTTTATGTGTGTGTGTGTGCATATATATGCATATACACACATACATACATGCATACACACAGAGCGGTATTCACTGTGGCACTTTTCTGTGAATTATAAATATATGAAACTTATGACTCAAAAAGCTAGAGAGATGATCATAAAAGATAAAATGGACAATTTTCATTACCCAAAAGTACATTTTAAGAGCACAAAATAATTGCAATTTCTCAACCTACTGCTAACTAAAAAGAAAAAAAAAAGAAAAAAAAATAAGCTTGTATCCATATACTTTCTTAGATCATCCCATTACTTTGGATGGAATGAGAAAATCACTGGGAAAAAGCAAGTTGGCATAGCTCTGGAATTGTTTCAGTCCAGTATTTGAAAGACCCAGGTCAGAGAATCATGTTAATATACAGAAATAGCAAAGGAAGGTGAATATGCATCTATATATCACCTACTCTGTCCCTAGCACTGTTCTAAATGCTTACAAATGTGATCTCATCTGATTCCCACCACAATGCTGTGAGGTAGGTGCTATTATTACAGCTATTATTACAGTTTGCATTTGAAGAAACTGAGGCAAACAAAAGTTAAATCACTTGCCTGATAAATGTAGCTTGTAAATAGCTTATAATAGCTTGTAAATATCTGAGGCCAGATTTGATCTCAGGTAAGTAATCACTGTAAGTGATTGATTGATTTAATCCAGATTTATCATTTCATTATTATTAAGAATTACCAACATGAAAACTCCTTCTACTAATGCAGGTCAGCTGTTGATACACAATTTTTATTCTGAAAGGAAAGTGAATGGACCCAGAGAGTTTAGGATCTGCTTATGGTTGCACAGTCAATATGTATTAGAGATAGCAATTGAACCCAAAACTTCTTGCCTTCAAGGCTAGCCTTCTCTCTAATTTATCACAATAGGGGTAATGAAACATAAGGAAATATAAAACACTGGATTAAATATATTTGTGTCTAAATGTGTCCATTTAATGTAAAATCTACTTGCTGATTCATTAGACAGAAGGAATAACTAAGTCAAATTGGATGCCAATTTCATGTATTTATGTGCAACTTCATATGTAGGTGAATTACTAAGGGTTGCACTCTTGGAAGGTGTCATTGAACATAATAGTGTATTTTGAATGTAGTAATATATTCCAACCCTTGTGACAGATTAATTTCACATTTAGTACTTTAGATTTATGGTCACAAAGGTGATATCAGCATGTTGTTTCACTGAAAACAATGGACAATGTCACAAAAACCTGTAGTAAACCCACTGAACCCTGTGTTCACTCATAAAGTTATAAGCTTTTGTAATTTCATTGATGGTCATTTACACAGGCTTGATCAAGCAGTCAATTAAGCAAATTTATGTTCAAGCAGAGCTCAACCTAATATGGGGCCAAAGGGGCTTTGCTCTGGTCAGTAATATCCATGGAGGAGTTGGCACACATCTACCACCACACTGTAATGGGAGAGAACTGACTGCTTAATCAGGCCAGTTATTTTCATAGCTTCTGGGCTGCCCCTATCTCTACCCTAGGGACCCACAAAAATGTGCTTAAAGATACCATAGACAATAGGTACCATAGACAAGTAATACATATATAAATATATGAATATATATATATATAGACACACATATATATATACATATATATATATATTACAGCAAGTTTCTTTCATAAAGCCCTCATTTCTCAATTATATAGTCAAATTTATAAAAAAGCACCATTCCCAATTAATAAGTGGTTCAAGGATATGAATAAGCAGTTTTCAGAAGAAGAAATCCAAATAATCTATTGCCATAGGAAAAAAAAAGGCTCTAGATCACTCTTGACTGGAAAAAAGGAGAATTAAAACAATTCTTAGGTACCACCTTAAACTTCTCAGAAATGACAAATGCTAGAGGGAATGAAGGAAAATAGGTACAATGATAAACTGTTAGCATCGTGAATTAGTCCAAAAATCCTGGAAAACAATTGGAATTATGCCCAAAAAACTATAAAATTATGCATATTCTTTGATTCAGGAATACCACTACTAGGTCTGTGGCCCAAAGAGTTAAAAAAAAATAAAGCAGCCTATATTTACAAAAAATATTTATAGAAACACTTTTGTGGTGGCAGAAAAAGTGGAAATTGAAGGAATGTTCATCATTTGAGGAATGGCTGAATGAGAGGTGTGGCATATGACTGTGATGAAATACTTCGGTGGTATAAGAAATGAAGCAGCTGATGGTTTCAGAAATACATGGTAAGGCCAATATAAACTGATGCAAAGTGAATTGGGAAGAATCAGGAAATCACTGTGTAGAGTAACAGCAGCATGGTAATAATGATCAACTGTGGAAGTTTTGTCTACTTTGATCAATACAAAGATACAAGACAGTTCCAAAGACTCATGATCAGAAAATTATATTCACCTAGAGAGAGAGAGAACTGATGAACTTAGTGCAAGTTGAACTGTGATCTTCATTTTTTTCTTCTTTTTTGCAATATGTCTAATATAAATATGTTTTACGTGATTTCACATCTGTAATTGATATTGTTTGCTTTTTCAGAGGATAGGGAAAGGTTGGAGAGAGAGAGAGAGGGTATCTAGAGCCCAAACGTAAAAAGAAAAAGAATGTTTAAAATAAATAAATTAATTAATAATAAATTAAGCTTGCAACCACATTGAATAGAAAAAAAAGCATACACTTGAAATATTTAAAAGCACATAGAAGTATCATCTACATTATATATGTCTATCTATATATCTATACAAACACATAAATGGATACATATATACATGTATGTGTGTATGTATATAAATACACACATATAGCCATATGTCTATGGGTCTACAGCCCACACATGATGGGGGAGATGGTGAAATGGTAATTTCTCTCAGGCAAAATTGTTAATACATATCCTACAGTAGAAGAAAAATTGAGGAGGATTTTGAAGGTGGGAAGGAATGTAGATTGGCAGAGAGTAGTGAAGAGATTCTATACATCTTACAATTTCCAGAAGCGCCAATGTGTGTAGAGACCTATCTTTACAACAAGATCTATCCTTTTATATACCAGTCTTCTTATCAGTTCTATGAATTTAAAAGAAATTTTGTAATGCTCTAGTAGTAAATTTGCAACAGTGAAGACATATTTTTGATTGATGGCATTGTGTTGTAATCACCTGGGATTTGTTTTACAGGTTATTCATTTTATATGCTGATAATCAATATTTGCTGCCTAATCGCTACAGTAAATTAGTAATATGCCACTCATCCTATAATGAGATTTTTGCAGAATGAATTGAATAACCTAAGTATAATTTTCATGGAATAAATAATCATCCCAAACAAAGAGACAAAACATAATCCATAAAGAAACAGGTTTGTATTCCCTGCTAATTTAAATCATGTCTATATAGCCTGTTTTAAAGACATATTTCACTATGTTTTAAAGCTCCTATTACTATATGCTTTTTAAGGATAGCATAAATATAGTGTGTATACAATTACCAGATCTTCAAAATTACAGGTGTAGAATTTATTGTCATCATAGGTCTTTTTTTTAAGTGGGGGTTTGGAGAAAAATGTGGAAGTTTTTTGGGGGGTGCAAACTTAAATGATTTGGAGCCAATATACTCATCTTAAAATATGCATGGAGCTTAAGAGGTACCATAACTAGAAGATGTGATATTTGGTTTCTTATCCTGGTTTTAGCAGTATCTATTTATGTGATCTTAGATAAGACATTTAAGTTTTCTCTGCCTCAATTTCTTCCATTGTAAAATTGGGCTAATTAGGCTAATTGACTACACAGAGCATTGGGAAGGAATTTTTTAAAATTCTAAGATAATTCTTTCAATTAATTTATATTTTTGTAAATATTTGTGCATATATATATACATATTTGTATAGTACCTACAGAATGTAACCTTCTTGAGGACAAGGACTTGATGATAATTCTGACCTTGCCAGTAACTTTCCTGGATCTCAGTTTTCTGCATTGCTAACATGAGGCTTTTCAACTAAAAAAAAAAAATATGAAATCAATTCATGCCTTTAAAACCCAGTAGTCTCTGCCCTTGTGCACAGGCACTTCATTTGGCACTTCATCATCCAGAGGTACTAACATTTAAAACCATTAGCAACATCATTACAATAATTATTCTAGGAGGAAGAAAGCCTTATATAAATCTTCAGTAGATCGGAATGCCTATTACAATACTTTTTAGACCTTGATTGTTATGAAAGTACTGGTATATAAATTATTGGAAAATATAGGGGAGCAGAGCCAAGATGGTGGCTGGAAATCAGGGACTTGCCAAGGGCTCTCCCCCAGGACACTCCAAACACCGAAAAACAAATGGCTCTGAACAAATTCTAGTACTGCAGAACCCACGAAATAGCAGAGGAAAGCACAGCTTCAGCCTGGGACAGCCTGGATGGTCACTGGGTAAGGTCTATTGTTCACAGAGCTGGGAGCAGAAAGGAGTAGAGCCTAGCATGTGCTGTGCCTGGAATAACCAGACCAGGGAGCCAGGCAGAACAGGCCCTAGTGCCCTGAATCGGTAAGCTGTGTCAGTTACCAGACTTCTCAACCCACAAACACTAAGACAACAGAGAGGGTTAGTGAAAAAAGGTGCTGGGACAGAGTAAAAGGAGTTCTCAGTTTGGCGGAGATGGTGCAGCTGCAGAACTACAGCTGCAGTTGCTTCTAACCCCAGGCCCACCTGGTAGAAGGGATTAAGTGGCAGATGAGAGCAGGAGTGCAGAGCCTGCTAAAGATCTGAGTCCCATCTAGGTTTGCAGTTCCTGGGGGAGGAGGAACGCTGGTATGACAGAGCTTGCTGTATAGAAATAGCTCTGAAAACAACAGCACAGCCCCTCAACCTTAGAACAAACTACTCTCTACTCTACAAGCCATCATAGCTCAATGACAAACTCAAGGGTCAAGTAGTTGCCTGGAAACATGGCCAGGCAATGGACTCAGATTCAGACTCAGACTTTGGAATCTTTCTTTGGTGACAAAGAAGACCAAAACATACAGCCATAAGAAGTCAACAAAGTTGAACAGCCTACATCAAAAGCCTCCAAAAAAACATGAACTGGTCTCAGGCCATAGAAGAG
>JAQQSZ010017028.1:0-10894 GCA_028646595.1 Phalanger gymnotis
TCCTTTTTGAGATCATAAATTCGGCCTTCCTACTACAGATAGCCTGCTTACAGGGAGGCTTGCCTGTAGGAAGGCTTTCACACCTTTTGGCACTAAGCTAATTAGACACTGAGTCATGAGGGTTATGGTGCCTTCTGGCACTGAGCCTATAAGCTGAAAGTGTATATATATTCTAAGGTGAGATTTTGCTTTGGGGCTCACTCATGGGAAGAATGTTCTCTTGACGTCTTTGTGATTTGGCCAGACAAGATTCTGGGTAGCTCTTGTTAAGGAGCCCCCTGGCTTTGTGAACCCAGATGATGGTGCTACCTGTCTGGTAACTATGTGTCTATTACTTTATTCAGACAGTTGGAGCCCTTCCTGTTGGATCTCTGTGCTAATTTCTCTTCTTTCCCCTGAACTAGTGAGTGATTTATGTATGTTTGATTAAAGTAAGATCGTTGACCCCCTTAAAGATGCCTTTCCTTTAAAAAAGCAGAACAAAGAACCTGTGCTAGCAGGCCATTCTGGATGTGGCAGGATGCTTGCTAATACAACTACCTGAAGTGGCATCTAACTGTTTACGTGCTGAAATATTATTGTTTTTAAAATATTTAAAATAATTACTAAATAATAGAATTTGAGGTGCACATAGCCCTCATAGGATTGCAAAATTGCATATATTATTTTTATTTTATCTTTCGCTCTTCACAACAAACCTGTCAAGGTATTTTTCTCTATTTCTCTCTTTTAGTATTTTATTTTTTAAAAAATATCTTATAACTCTCTGCTTTACACACAAAAAAACTGGAGATCAAAGTGATTAAGGGACAATCAGAAGAGCAGAGCTTTAGAATTGCAAAGGCACTTAGAGATTAGAGGGATAATGGGGATCATGTATTTAGAGGTTGAAGGGACCATAGTTAATCATTGCGTCCCCCCCCTTATTTTATAATGTTGAAATCAATCCCAGAGAGATTAAGAGATTTGGTTTAGGCAACAAGTAAGTGTCTAAGATAAGCTTCAAATCCTAGTCTTCTTATCTCTAGGACCAGTACCATCTCTACTATACTATGTTGCCCTCCCATAGTCAAATAACTAGTAAATATTCGTGGAGGAATTAAAACATAGGTTTCATCTAATTTTGCATTCAATACTCTTTCTGTTCTAACACACTAAAGAAATAATTGTTTCCTTCCTTTTTCTCAAATTCATCCAAGTTTTATAATTTATGATTATTATCATCAGCACAATTATTATTATTTAATTTCTATTTTTTGACTGGGTCTTCTTTTCTTTTTCAGATTGGAAGTTCAAGGTTACTCACAGCCTGAACCCACTCTGATCAGCATGGGAGCTTTGATCTGTTTTTTTTTTTCCCAAACCAGGCTTGTTTGCCCCCTCCTTAAAGCAACGTGGCGGCTACCCATTACCAGAGTCTCATTATATTCATACAGAACTTATTCCAGATGCTTTAGTATTTGAGGCCACTGAAGCTCAAAACCCCCATCCTCAGAAGATATGATTAAACCTTATTTATTTTGTTATTTTTTTTCCTTTTTTAAAAGCACTGAATTTCTGTATTCTTTTGAGTTTGCAAATAATCCTTGTGCAGGGGCCATGCTAATCTTCTATGTAATGTTCCAACTTAGTATATGTGTTGCTGAAGCAAGCAGTGCAATTAGCTTTTCAAAATGCTTCAACTATATACTTTCATTGGATTCTTCCAATAACCTTATAAGGTCATTATGGTCAACATTTTTGTGGTCATTTGAAAGATGGTTACATTTTCAAAGAAATGAAATTTTTATCTTTGAATCATTTTTGATACATATTTCATAATTTGTGGTGCCATAGATAGAGAGAATTAGAAATTGCTAAAGTTATGTATAACTCTCCATTATCTTTGTTTTCATGGGACATTTGAAATATTCAGAAGATTCTAATGCCCACTCCAAAGGAGTGTGATACAGGATATGAACATTCTAAGGCTAGTAAACTATAACTCATTATATGGAAATGTGACAGTAATATTCATAATGTTTAAGATATTCTCTTAATCTTGGATGTTATTTGCCCATGTTGATGCTTACATAAAGAAAAATTCCTGTCCTTTAAGAATCTTTACGGCTTGAATCAAAGCAACTCTGAGAATTTTAATTTGATCATACATTTATGACCCAATGGAATAGGAGAGACCCATCAATCCCAATATCCCTTATAATAAGTAAACTGAGAGCTAGGGAGGATAAGGTAAGTTAGGCAGAGCATAAACATGAGAGCCCAGGTTTAATCTCAGCTTCTCTGGCCATAAAGTCAATATTCCTGGCCCAAAGTCAATATACTTTGATAAGGGAGGTTGTTTTAACTATATTCAATTTTTTTTTGAAAAAAAATTATACTAAAGTGACCTTTTGTGGTCAAAGAAAAAAATTTACTGTGGATTTCATTTACTATGTATTTAATTGAAATATAAACAATTTCAAAAATATCTTCCATGTTGAATCTATTAAAATAATCACAGGTTTTCTCCCACCTACTCTCACTTTGCAACATTGCTCTCTATTAGTGAAAGCTTTTACTGGGTTTTCAATGTGACCCTAATGTAGGATAAATGATAATAAATATAATTTCAAATAGGAGAAATTCTTTGTTTTTATTTTAAATCAAGGGGATTGAGAGAACTAAAGAGGAAAGCAAAATTATATAAAGAGAAAGGATGAACAAAAAGGAGCAAAAATTGGCATGAAGAATACTGTTCCCAGACCGTTAGTCAGGAGACCTAGATTCTAATTCTAGTCCTACAACTGACTGAGAATAAGTCACTGATTTGGTCTGGATCATGGTTCTTTCATCTGGAAAATTAAAGATGGTATTAGGTTGTTCCCAGTCCTAAAATTCATGTATTCAATGAAAATTTTAAGTACCTGCATACCACTGTGCTAAACACTATTATCGATGCTGTGAATAGCTGCAATTCTTCTCCAGTGCCTAATAGCCTTGAAGAGAAAATACAAAACCACTATTTTGAATACTGATGTTTATTAAAATCTATATTGATGTAGAGAGTATTTCTGGAATGTTTTGGATTAGTTAATATACTTCTTATTTATTAGCAAAGAATCATACTTTCTATTTCTATTTCAAATAATATACAAAGTTGAGCCCTGAGAAACTTTGGACCTTTGACTTGAGTATGGTTACTCACTCTATCTGAACCAATTCATATCCCATTGTAAGTATGGAAGCTTCAAAGTTAGATTATTTCTAGCAGCTGTTCTCTTCTACTTATGAGTAATAATAAAGTTTGTTAAAGCCATCTCTGTAGAGGAAGGTATTCTTCTGAATTTCCTGAAGTACAAATATAGTCCTTACTAATCTTCCTATTAACTCCCTCTGGAACCTTCTTCAAAACTCTCCACAGCTCATCTAAGCATCCCAAAACAGGCTTCATTATGTAAGTCTTCTAAATCACTCTATGATGAAAACTCTTTATTATGTATTAGAACAAATTTTATATGTTACTGATTTTCAGGTCTTTCCATATTTTCATTTCATTATAGTTAAACAAATTTATTTGAATCCTATTTTCTGTGTGTGTGTGTGTGTGTGTGTGTGTGTGCATGTGCACATAACTCTCATTCTTTATTTCTAAACAGGTATGTCTAGAACTCTCAAACTAACTCTGCATATAAATGAATGGTGAGGAGTCCTATATAGTTTTGAATCATGGTTGTATTTCCTGAGTATGTTAGGATAATTTCTTCATCATAATATCATTAATTTTCAAAAACTGAATGTCCAAAGCAGACAACACCAATCTATATGAGTAGCTTCAAAACAGAAAAGGCTCCATGCAAAGGAATCTATTGTCTCTCTCAAAGTTAATGTTTTATGCCTGAGGGTGTACATAGGATCAGAAGATCATAGATCTAGACATCGTGGAGTATAATCACATCATTTTGCAAATGAAAAAATTCAGAGAGAGTAAAATGCACTATCTCATTCAATGCTACAACCATAAGAACTGTCAGAACTGGGATCAAGCCCAGGCAGGGCATCATGACTCCAAACTCAGTATTTCTTCCACTTTGCTATCTTCTATTTGCCCTAATGGTTGTTCTCTCATGGCCCAACTACATTTCCACAATAGGGGTAGCAATACCCATTTCACTTGCAATACTTCCATAAGAGAAACATAAATTAAGATGCAAATAAAAATGATGATGTGTTCCCGAGCAATGATACTTAGATACTGTTTGGGGACTTTCTTTCTTGTAGATTATTGAAATAAAACCCTTGAGCTGCTTGAAGTCAGGCACTAATTTTCATCTAAACTTTAAAGCCAGAACATATCCTAATTCTTGATAGAGGCTATTGAGTGAAGAAAGAAATAAATTTGATCATTGCCTTTCTGCACAAATAAAGAGTGATATTTGGGCACTATTTGGGCTTATGTGCAGTAGCACTTCTATTTGTATGTATGTCAACTTTCATTTAAATATGTAGGAACCCCAAAATAAATAAAGAAAATACTGTTTAACACCATTGACAACATACACAGCATCCCAGGAAAAGCCCCTTTAACTGAAAGAAATTATTTGCATTTAATAATCACCCAAGTCTTCTGAAAGCAAATTGAAAAGGCAGACCTTTTTTTTGAGTGAACATCATCATGTTTGTAAATAACTCAGTGTGTGGGTGAATGTGTGTGTGTGTGTGTGTGTGTGTGTATGTGTGTAGACATACATATATATTTAAATTACTGAGTTTCGTTAAAATCCACATGATTTTTTTTCTTGAAAACAACTCGAAAATATGCCATTTAGGGCATTTAGCTTGCACAATGGAATACTGGGCTTGATTTAAAAAAAAAAAAAGGATTTGTATTAAAAAAAACATGCCGAATCAGGCCAATGTATTGAATTAGACAGAAGTACAAGCTGAACTTGAATATTTTATAAATATTTCTACCTGAGTTAAAATTGCTACGCTGATTTCCCATTCTCTTTCACAAATACTGTTATCACATTGCCATTTGTTTGGAGTCAGTAATGCAACGTTCCAGATGCCAAAAAAGTAAATGAGAAATATAGTTCAAAACTGGAACCTCACTCAAGTAACAAAGTAGGTTTCATGTTGTTGGTCTGAGAGGTGATTTTTACTGGGCAATGATCCCTTGTGTTGTGCTAGGTCAAGTTCCTAGAAGTTCTGATATATCGAACATTGTAAAAATAGACCTGTGATACAACTGGCATAGAGAATATCTCAGTGGTTTTCAAGGAAAAACTACCTTTACCTTCATGGGGTAAAGGGATGAGATAGCACTCCTACCATACCTTGATTTGAATACTGACCCTCTTACTTCTTATATGTCAGTGTCCAGTTCCATTTCTCCAAATGCACGTCAGCATAGGCAGCTCCTGGCCCATCGTACTTCCTGGTACACGTATGCATCTAGCTTCCAAACATGGGCACGTTTTCTTCTGTTGGGTTATTAGCCGCCGCATTTAGAATGTACATTCTAAGTACCCAGGTAATGGGGAAAGAGGTAAGAGAGTGGGAGGGTGCATGAATCAGGGCAATAAAACTCTGCTTCTTCTAGGCAGCAGGCACACTCTCTGGCTACCTCTGTTTGAGCTACAAGGGTGGTGCCCTTTCTCATGAGAAAGAATAAAGACTTTTTCTGATCTGTGGTTCAGACTCCAGACTTTTGATTCTGGTGGTCATCGTCCCATATACTCTTCTTTTGTGTTCTTCACTTGCCAAATGGTAAGCACTATTTTTTGCATTCATCCTATTATATCTATTCTACTCTTTTTATTTTACAGATGAGGAATTAAAACCAAAAATGGCTAAATGATTTGTCACAGTTTAAAAAGGTAGAAAGCATGTGATCTGAGATTCACATTCAGATACTACTATTCCAAGTTCAGAGCTCCAAGCTCAGTTGTCTGTATAATGCACCTATCAGGGAACAATGCAGACAACTCCCTGCCTCATGACAGAAGTGAATATGTCCCTAAAGTGATGGGGTGCTGTTGCTGGAAATGGCAACATCTTCGACTTCCTGGGGAGGATGTGTTTCTAAATTTTGTCATGGCGACTTTTCTTTCAGCAAAGTTTTTTTTTACCTTATTTTCAATCTTAGTTTCAACTAAAAATGTTTTTCAATTAATAGTTACCAGCTGAATAGCAAAAAAAAAGAAGCATACACATTAAGAAATGCTGGGAGGTGCATGGAGAGGGGGAAGTACGAGAAAGAAAAAACAAGCAGCAACTCTGAGGGAAGCATGATAAAGAATTATCAAAATCCGTTGGGTGAAGATATTTCCTCAGGGCTTTTTCCTTTACCTCTTTCTCCTGGTAGTAGGTATCATTTGTCTCTGAAGCTCATTTCCTCATCTAGGTAACTCCAAAAATAGAAGTCACATGGATCTGTGGAAGAATTCAGATGTAAGCTCAGGCTCTCTAAATCCAAGTTCATCCCTCTTTCTGCTCTACCCCATTGGCTCATCAAAGCAATGCAGCAAGCGTTTGTAATAAATGTTCTTTCTGAGTATTGCCTGCAACATTGAAGGACAAGAAACAGACTGGAGAAATATATTGGCAGTAAGAATCTCAGATAACATGTGTTAAGTGAAGTTAACAAACATTTATTAAGCACCCATTATATGTGAAGCAATAGGCCTCACATACAATCCTGAGGATACAGGTATACTGAGGCTTTGCTGTACATCCATAGATCCCTTCAAGGATATTTTAATTCCCTAGGGATGGAGTTAAATGTGATATTCCTGAACTGCAGGGAATGGGAGTCAGAGTTCTCACACAGAGAAAGGTAAACAAAAAAAAAAATGTCCCTGCTCTCAAGGAGATCACAGTTTAATGGGTGGACCACATGCAAACAATTATGCCTGAGAGATAAGAGGGCCAAAACAAAGATAGTTTTTCTGTAGTGGGGAAGGAACTAAGATTAAAGTGAAATGGGATAGAATTTGTACAAAAGATAGGACTTAAGTTGAGGCTTAAAAGAAGCCAGGGAAGCCTATGGATGGATATAAGCAAGGAGAGAATTTCAGTCATTGGGAGACTTTTAATTCTATGCTAAAGTGGGGTTCTGATTCTCAAATGGAGGGGGACTGTCCCAATTTTCAAGCTTTTTGTGCTGCTGTTTTCAGAGGTAATTCTGGGGACCCATAACTTTTTGGCTCTTCCAAGGTAGTATGATATAGGGAGAGGTGCTGTTACTACTTTATTGCAAGGTGCACTGGTTAGTGAGTGACACAAGCACTCATTTCAACCCTGGAACTGTGAGCAGGTCCCCTGCTCCCCTGCAACAGCAAATTCTGCTGTGCTAGTGCTCCTCCTAGGATCTGCTGGGACTAAGACCTAAGATTGTGACCCAGATCCAAGTATAGGCAATGCAACAGAATCCTGCCCCAGGTGCCAGTGAAGAGACCCCCTGTTAATCTCCGTCCGACCCATTGTCTGATTCTCTTGCTGTCTGTGGGCTGAGAGGTCTGGAAATTGCCACTAATGCCACTGATTCAGTCACCTTGAGGACTGTTCCTGGTTTGCTGGGTCCTGTTCTGCTCTGGCATGGCCTGCACTAGACTGCTCCTTTTTCACCCTGGTGCAACAGACCTTTCCTACCAACCTACTGTCTTATGCTGGAAAATTATTTCACTCCATCTGTCTGTGGCTTCTGTCACTCTAGAATATGTTTAGTCATTATTTAAAGGTATTTCGTGGAATTTGGGTGACAGGTAAGGCAAGTGGTTACACGATCTTGGCTCCACCTCTGTCCATCAGTTCTATTAAGAAAAAGGGGTATTATGTTTTATCTTAAGTCTTCTAAAGATATGTTTTTTTTTCATTGCATTGATCAAAATTCTTCAGGCTTTATTGTTTTTTTCTTTTTGTTTGCTTATTGACAATGTTGCTGTTCCTTTAAAAATTATTCTCCTGGTTCTGCTCATATAATTTTTATCATAGATCAAACTACCCAGACATCGTTTTTCTTTAAATTGGTCCTATCATTTCTTATGGTGAAATAACACCTCATTACAATCATATATTCAATTTTTCAGCCATCCCTCAAGGGCCTAAGAAGCATTTTAAGACACCCCCTCTTAGATCTCTTCTCTTCCCTTTCCGTTATCCTTTTGTTTTCTTTGCTTTTTATTTCTTTCCTCTTCTCTCCCTTCTTGTACCAGCCCTTCCCAGAATCAGAAAGCTAATTTTCCTCACAGCCATCCTTTTCTCAGCATTACTTTTTGAATTTATTTTTATTGTTAGTTTACAACACTCAGTTTCACAAGTTTTTGAGTTCCAAATTTTCTCCCTGCCCTCTCCTCCCCAATCCTCCCACAAGAAGGCGTGTAATCCAATATAGATTCTACATATACCTTCAAATTAAACTTATTTCCATAATAGTCAAGTTGTGAAGAAGGATTATAACAAATGGAATGAACCATGAGAAAGAAGAAACAAAACGAGAGAGAGAGAGAGAGAGAGAGAGAGAGAGAGAGAGAGAGAGAGAGCAAACAGTTAGCTTCAGTCTGCGTTCACACTCTTTAATTGTTTCTCTGGATGTGGATAGCTTTTTCCATCAAGAGTCTTTTGGAGTCGTCTTAGAACCTTTCAATGCTGAGAAGAGCCAAGTCTATCACAAAGGTAGTCATCACAGATACCAGATACCATGTGTTTGTAATCATGCACAACATTCTCCTAGTTCTGCTCCCTTCGCTCAGCATCATATTATATGTCTTTCCAGGTTATTATGAAGTCCGTCTGCTCCTCATTTCTTATAGCACAATAGTATTCCATTACATTCATATACCACAACTTGTTTAGCCATTCCCCAACTGATGGGCAGAGCCTTGATTTCCAATTCTTTGCCACCACAAAAAGAGCTGCTATAAATACTTTTGTACATATGGATCTTTTTCCAACTTGTATGATCTCTTTGGGATACAGCCCTAGAAGTGGTATTGCTGGGTCAAAGGGTATGCACATTTTTATAGCCCTTTAGGCATAGTTCCAAATTTCTCTCCAAAATGGTTGTATCAATTCACAACTCCACCAACAATGCAATAGTGTTCCAATTTTCTCACATCTTCTCTAGTATTTATAATTTTCCTCTTTTGTCTCTAGGTATTATTCTTTCTCCTAATGACCTCTCTGTAGAGTTCAACACATTTCTACATCATCCATTTTCACTGATGTGTGAGTCAAG
This sequence comes from Phalanger gymnotis, assembly GCA_028646595.1. Taxonomy (NCBI): domain Eukaryota; kingdom Metazoa; phylum Chordata; class Mammalia; order Diprotodontia; family Phalangeridae; genus Phalanger; species Phalanger gymnotis. The sequence continues at coordinate 9,221 of JAQQSZ010017028.1, forward strand.
TTCTCTGATACCCACTCCCCCCAAATACTCTTTTATCATCTATATATCCTTTCTACATATCCCATTTTTAAGAAGTGACAAGACCTTCCATTTTATTCTCCTTTCTATACTAGTGTATTCCTGTTAGTGAATTTTTCATTCCCCCTCTTCAAATCTTCAGAACAGAACCAAGCCACTCCAAGGACCTTTGTTTTCATTATTTGTCTTCATCTATGTATAGACTTTGAAGACATTAAGATTCTTAAGTAGCAATGTGTCTTCTCTCCTTATTAGATACACTACGTTATCATAAAATCCCTTACAATGACTCAAATACATTTAATTTTCCAGCTGTCTAGGCACTCTTGTGTTTGTATTTCAAAGTTCCTACTCAGCTCTGCTTTTTTCATCAGAAATGCTTGAAAGAATGGTTACCTCTATATGCATTTTAGTAGTATTATAATTAATATTTCCAAGTAAATTATTCTTGGTTGCAAGTTTATTTTTTTCTTTATGGAATATTGCATTTTAATATTTTCTTCCTTCCTTCCTTCCTTCCTTCCTTCCTTCCTTCCTTCCTTCCTTCCTTCCTTCCTTCCTTCCTTCCTTCCACCCTTCCTTCCTTCCACCCTTCCTTCCTTCCTTTCTTCTTTCCACCCTTCCTTCTCTCTCTCTCTCTCTTTCTTTCTTTCTTTCTTTCATTCATTCAGTATTAGCTCCTAGTTCTTATGTGCTATTGATTCCGATCTTTTTGGTACTTGTTCTGTTTCTGAATGGTTGCAGTGTTTTTTTTTTCTCGTTTTTTCTTCTGGATTTTGGCTAAGATTTTTTTTTGTTCTTTTTTTTTTCCTTCTGGCACCGGGAGTCTGCTAGAAAATGTTTAAAATAGCTATTTAGAAAAAAAATATTCTTAACATATTTCTGATTCCATTAAGTCTAGATAATTATCAAAACCAATAACACAACAATCAAGTTCTGATTTATATAATTTACTATGAATTATAAAATTCACAATAAAAAAATTCACAATAAGATCACCATAGATATTTCAAGCTAGCTCTAACATTTCCTTATCTTATCTAAGAGTTTGCTAACTAGTTTCTACTTCCAAAACTTTTCTTAGCTACCAAATTCATTTAGGTCCTTATCATCTCTCACCTAGAGCACTACAGCAATCTTTTAAATGATTTCCCTTTCTCAAGCCTCTTTCTCCAAGTCATCCTACATACTGTAGTCAAAGTAATCTATGCTTACCTGGTACTGCTGAGGTCTCCTTTTCTGTTTCCCTCAGATTTGCGATTGAATGTTTTTGCTCTTCTGAGGTACAAAGAAGTCACTTACAATTGTTTTGGATTGGATTACTTTATCATTATTTTGTCTGATGTGAACTTGAGAGTTTTGGTAGAATAAATGTTGGGGAGCTGCATAATCCGCCTTCCGTTCAGGTAGCCGTATTATCAGGAAATCCTTTGAGTTCCATTGAAAGTTTAGTTCTCAGAATCTGTTAAATATATAAGCAGTACATTAATATTGTAAGAGATTTTAAAAGTCAGTTGGGGGGGGCGGAGCCAAGATGGCGACTGGAAAGCAGTAACCGGCGTGAGCTCCCCTCCAAGTCCCTCCAAAAACCTATGAAAAAATGGCTCTGAACCAATTCTAGAACTACAGAACCCACAAAGGGGCAGAGGGAAGCAG